>CAUYPK010102892.1:0-46480 GCA_963574355.1 Loris lydekkerianus
ATATATAAGAAACTGTTAACAGTAGTCTCTTTGGTGAAGAAGAACTGAGGTAAAGATGAAGACTTTTTATTTGGTTTGGCATTTTTTATTTGCCCGGGGGCGGGTTTGAACCCGCCACCTCCGGCATATGGGACCGGTGCCTTACTCCTTTGAGCCATAGGCACCACCCCCATATATTACTTTATCTAATAAATTTTAGAGGGTGGTGCCTGTGGCTCAAAGGATTAAGGCACCGGCCCCATATGCCGGAGGTGGCGGGTTCAAACCCAGCCCCTGCCAAAAACTGCAAAAAAAGAAAAATTTTTAGATAGACAAATACAAAGTTTAGGACTCATTCAAATACAATCTTCATGTTTACAATGAAGACACTGGGCCTTGAACTTGAGTTGCAGTGTTGAAAAGTGTGTGAATGTTCTGGGAGGAGCTGGTGACCCACTAAAATTGTTGATTTACACTTTGAATCAGGCTATTTTCACAGTCATCATTTCTAGCTCTTAAAATAAAATCGGGCTGATGATTAGTATGCATATCTATTACTCAGGAAATCCAAACAATTTTAAGAGAAAGGAATGAAAAACAAACAGGAAAGAATGTTTGAGAGCTTTAGCTGCCGTTACTGAGGAAACCAACTTTATTTATCTTCTCTAGCTTGAAAAAAAAAAAAAACAGCTAAAAATTTGATAAATAGTGAGGAAGAAGACTAAATAAACAAATAAAGATATACTGTAAAATTTTCTCAAGTACCGACAAAAGTATAAAAATAACCTTAATTTTTTTTTTTTTTTGCAGCTTTTGGCAGGGCCAGGTTTCAGGGCCGGGTTTGAACCTGCCACCTTTGTTATATGGGGCCAGTGCCCTACTCCTTGAGCCACAGGCACCGCCCATCACCTTAAATTTTTAATTAGAAATTATTTGCCTCATTATATTTCAATTATTTAACAGAAATTTATTATGAAAAAAACCTGCAAAATACATAAGAACAACAAAAAAGAAAGTCACCAAATTTATAAGCCTGATAAACTCTTTCGTAAAGTCCTTTGTTTACTGATAACAAACTATAAAGACTTCTTTCAAAAAACATCATCCTCTTCAAGTGAGGTTTGTAATCTGTAAAATAGAGATAATGATAACATCTACCATGTGCACACATTTGGAAGATGATAGTCATTCATTAACTGCTGTCTTTGTGTCTCTCTCTCTAAAATAGCATTATTATTTTTAACAGATGTTTAATATGCCATTATATGTATCTGCCATTTATTTATTCATTTATTTTTGAGACACAGTCTCACTCTGTCACCTGGGTAGAATGCTGTGGTGTCCTAGCTCACAGCAACCTCAACCTGGGCTTCAGCAATCCTCTTGCCTCATCCTCCCAAACTGGGACTACAGATTCCTGTCACAATGCCCAGCTATTCTTTTAGTAGAGGTGGGGTCTCTCTTTTGCAAAGGCTTGTCTCCAATACCCGAACTCAAACAATCCACCCACCTCGGCCTCCTAGAGTGCTGGGATTACAGGCCTGAGCCATCATGCTGGCCCTCCATAATTGATTAACTAATCCATTATTGCCTTTTTTGTTGTTGTTAGATAAGGGATCTAGCTCTGCACTCTGGCTGAATTGCAGTGGTGCAATCATAGCTCACTGCAGCTCAATGTCCTGGGTTCAAGGGATCCTCTCACCTCAGCTTCCAACTAGCTGGGAGTACAGGTGCACACCAACACACCTGGTTAATTTTAGGAAAAAAGCATTTTTGTAGAGATGAGGCCTTACTGTGTTGCCAAGGCTAGTCTCAAACTCCTGGCTTCAAGCAATCCTCCTTGGCCTCCCAAAGTGCTGGGATTACAGCCACCATGCCTGGCTCCATTCCTGCTTGATTTCCAATTTTTATTTTAATTATATAAGTATCTATGTAGTTAGGATAAATTCCTGGAAGTGTTCATGGCAGGGAAGGAGTGGAATACAAAGGAGGTGGTCCACGAATTCCTTTTTTTTTTTTTGAGATAGTCTCACTCTTGCCCTGGGTAGAGTGCCAGTGTCATAACTCACAGGAACCTCAAACTCCCAGGCTCAATGGATCCTCATGCCTCAACCTCCTGAGTAGCTGGGACTACAAGTCTGCACCACCAAGACCTAGTTAATTTTTCTATTTTTAGTAGAAATGGGGTCTCCATCTTGCTCAGGCTGTTCTCAAACTTCTGAGCAAGCAATCCACTTGCCTCTGCCACCCTGAGTGCTCAGCCTTCCATAGGGCAAGGAGTTAGGCCTGAATTCCTAAGCAAGGACCTGCTAACCCTTCCAGAGCTGCCCCATACCCCCTTCATGGAGATGATACGGTTTGTGCCATGTCTGCCCACAGGAACCAAAGGTAAATGTTGTGTGGACTGGACCCAAAGGAGGCCAAGAGTCGATGGCAAGCTGAGAATCAAATCCCATCCAGTCGGCCTGCCACTAGGCCCAGCATCATCTTCTTTCTTGGATGGTTGATTTTTTTTTTTTTTTTTTTGAGACAGAGTCTCACTTTGTTACCCTCGGTAGAGTGCCTAGACTGCCGTGGCATCACAGCTCACAGCAACCTCTAACTCCTGGGCTTAAGTGAGTCTCTTGCCTCAGTCTCCTGAGTATCTGGGACTACAGGCACCTGCCATAATGCCTGGCTATTTCTTTTTGTTGTTGCAGTTTGGCCAGGCCACATTTGAACCCGCCACCCTCGGTATATGGGGCCGGCGCCCTACCCACTGAGCCACAGGTGTCACCAGATGTTTGATTTTTCATAAGCAATCTGAGTCCTGTGGATCTCCAAGCAGAGGATTGTTTTCATTGTAGACTTGACTAAAGGGCTGAGGAGATGACATCTGTGTGATACTCTGAAGTAATCTGGGCATCTCTCTCCCCACTTTAAAGAACATGGCCTTCCACCTTCAAAAAGAAATAGGAGATAATGTCTGAAAAGGGCACTTGATAACATTTCTTTTTTTTTCTTTTCTTTTTTTTTTTTTTTTTTTCAGAGACAGAGTCTCATTTGCCCTCGGTAGATGCCATGGCGTGACAGCTCACAGCAACCTCCAGCTCCTGGGCTTAGGCGATTCTCTTGCCTCAGCATCCTGAGTAGCTGGGACTACAGGCACTTGCCAGAACACCCAGCTATTTTTTTGTTGCAGTTTGGCTGGGGCTGGGTTTGAACCCGCCACCCTCAATATATGGGGCTGGCGTCCTACCCACTGAGCCACAGGCGTCACCCTTGATAGACATTTCTAAGGCACACTAACTTTTTCCTAGCTCTGCCATGCTGTGGAGCACCAGCTGAACTGTTGCTTTCTGTCCATGCCAGCATTAACACTCATGAATGCTGTTTCTTCCCAATTGTCTGTTTAATAACCTGATTTAAAACCACCTTTCTAAGAACTAGCTCTCTATAAGCTTCTGATCTCTTGGTGCTATTCATTTTCATTCCCCACAAATCCTACACAGAATTCTAGTCTTCGGATATGCTCTCTGCTTTTGTGGACATATCTGGGATTAGTCTAAATCTTAACATATCACATATCAAATTCTATTACATTAATTTTAAAGCTGACCTCAATGTCAATGACTAAATCCATTTCCCAGCTTAACAGTGAACCATATTCTGTTAAAATATTTCTCTTCTCTGACCAGAAAATGTCCATTTTGGTATTGTAGGCAATCTGGAAGTCATCCCCTAACTCATATTTGGTAGTATGTGCAGATAAGTGTTTTTAAATTATATATAGTGAGTTTAGTTCTATAAATACGGGTGAGTGAAAAAGCAAGTTGAAGAATAGAATGATCCCACTTACATAAAACAATTACTACATGCATGCACATGCAGATAAAAATGTGTATATGCATTTTAAAAATCTGGACAGATGTTAAACCAAACTATTCATAGTGCTTGTGTTTGCAGAGTAACATGGGGTGAAGGGTGGATTTTCACTTTTTTCATATATCTTTGTATTTATTATAAACAATAAAAGCTAATACACATGGTTACTGTGCTAGGCAATATTATAACATACATTTATTAAGTCACTTTTTTATGACAATTCTATGAGGTAGGTTCATTTTATAAATGACAAAACTGAAGCTCAGATTAAGAAACGTGTCCAAGGCCACACAGTTAGTAAAAGACAGAAGACCTGGGATTTCAAAGGAGCCTGGGCAGAGACTATTCCCTTTAAACTCTATAATCCTGTTCTTGTTATAGATATATTTAGCTTTACAATAAGCATGTTCACTGTAAATGAAATATAAGTATTAAAACAATAATGCATGTTTATTATAGACAGTTTAGAAATTAATGAAAAATAAGAAAGTAAGAGTTAATGACATTCTGTGGGATATTCAACTTTTTTTTTTTTTTTTTTTAAGACAGTTTCACTTTGTCACCCTTGGTAGAGGTGTCTATCTGACATCATAGCTCACAGCAGCCTCAAACTCTTGGGCTCAAGTGATCCTCTTGCCTTAGCCTCCCAAGTTGCTGGCACTACAGGTGCCGGCCACAATGCTGGGCTAATTTTAGAGACAGGGTCTTGCTCTTGCTCAGGCTGGCCTTGAATTCCAGAGCTCAAGCAATCCATCTGCCTCCGCCTCCCAGAGTGCTAGGATAACAGGTGTGAGCCACCTGGCCTGCCTCTGAATATCCAACATTTTTTTTTTTTTTTTTTTGCAGTTTTTGGCCAGGGCTGGGTTTGAACCCGCCACCTGCGGCATATGGGGCTGGCGCCCTACTCCTTTGAGTCACAGGCACCGCCAATATCTAACATTTTTTTAGTTATTGGGAAAATTTTCTAAGTCCTTAAATATTCAAGAACGTGATTTTTGTAGGTGGTATAATATCCAGTCTTAATCTATCCATGTCTCTTTTGTCAGACATTCAACCAAGGGTGACAAAGTGAGACTTTTTCTCAAAGAAAAAAAGTATTGAAAAAGGTTTAATATTTAATAAAAGTAGAACAATATTTATATTAAAATTAATTTTTAATTAAAAAGGAAAAATAACCAAAATAGAATCATTGGCTCAGTCCTTTACCATGTCAAGAAGACACTCAAGCAGCCCTAGGGATGAGGCTTTCAGGCAGCAGACAGTGAGAAACTGAGGCCTTCTTTCAACAGCCATCTGAGTGAGCATCTTGGAAGTGAATCCTCCAATCCTAGGCAGGCTTTGAAATGACTGTAACCTCAAGACATACCTGGAGCAAGAACCACGCAGCTGAGCCACTTTCCAATTCTTGAACTCCAGAAACTATGAGAGAATGTTTGTTATTCTAATCCACAAAAAGATAGGAAAAAAAATAAAACAATAAAAAAAAATTTTTATCTCAATTTATTTATTGAGACAGTATCTCCCTCTTGTCACTCTAGGCTGAGCCAGGCCTAGATAGTTTTTAACCAGAGATAAAAATTTTACCTTTATCTCAATTTATTTATTCTGAAAGCTTTGTTTTTTTGAGACAGTATCTCCCTCTTGTCACTCTAAGATAGAGTGCAGAGGCATCATCATAGCTCACTGCAACCTCAAACTCCTGGGTTCTAGCAATCCTGCTGTCTTCACCTCCTAAGAAGGCATGTACCACCACATCCTAATTTTTTTTTTTTTTAAGAGACAGAATCTTACTTTGTCACCCTCGGTAGAGTACCATGGCATCTCAGCTCACAGCAACCTCCAACTCCTGGGCTTAGGCAATTCTCTTGCCTCAGCCTCCTAAATAGCTGGGACTACAGGTGCCAGCCACAACGCCCGGCTACACATCCTAATTTTTCTAAGGATGGCATCCTCGCTCTTGCTCAGGATGGCCTCCTACTCCTGGCCTCTGATGATCCTTCATTGCCTTGGCCTTCAAGATTGCAAGGATTTGAAGCATGAGGCACCGCCCTGGGCATAAATAGTTTTTTTTGTTTGTTTGAGACAGAGCCTCAAGCTGTTGCCCTGGGTAGAGTGCTGTGGCATCACAGTTCACAGCAACCTCAAACTCCTGGGCTTAAGCGATTCTCTTGCCTCGGCCTCCCCAAGTAGCTAGGACTACAGGTGCCCACCACAATGCTCCGCTATTTTTTGGTTGCAGCCGTCATTGTTGTTTGGCGGCCCGGGCTGAATTCGAACTTGCCAGCTCAGGTGTATGTGGCTGGCACCTTAGCTGCTTGAGCCACAGGCGCTGAGCCAGGCCTAGATAGTTTTTAACCAGTTAAAAACTGATCCATTTCATCCAAATGCAAATCTATTGGTCCCTGTACAAATTCTAAATAAACTAACAAATTACCTTTGCTTAAGAAAGCAATTAACTTGAAGGCACAAAACGAATAATATCAGTACAATTTCCTGGCAGAGAAAGGCACAGAAAACATGAGTAAAGACTTTTTGGGCTTGTTGAAAGCCTATTTCATTTGCTTGAAAAAAGACAATGAATAAGTAATAGAACGTATGTTATAATTAATGGAATTATTATGACATAGCGTTTTTTTAATTTAAATACTATCCAAGCACCAATTTCTACAAATAGTATCTTCTCTCAGAATATCAGTATTTAAGAGAATATTAATTGTTCTTTAAAAGAGTATATACCATGGAATACTATTTAGCCATAAAAAGATGGTGACTTTACGTCTTTTGTAATGTCCTATGTGAAGTTGAAACACATTCTTCTTAGTAAAGTATCACAAGAATGGACAAATGATTTTCCAATGTATTCAAAACTAATATTTAGTCAGTAGACAATCTGATGCATGGCTACATAGGAGAAAAACTCATTCCAATTCAAGTTGGAGGGGTAACGAGGGCAGGGGAGGGGTCAGGGTGCTGTCACTGAATGGGGGGGGTGGTGTTTGACATACCTTCTGTATGTGGGACTGTACCTAACAAAATCAAATATTTTGACCTGATTGGTTGTACCCTCACATTAACCTGAAATAAATTTACTTTTTGGAAAATAAATAAATAAATAAGTTTTTATGCAAAAAGAAAAGAAAAGAAAGAAAGAAGAAATATAAGATACTAGATTTGTCTGTTTTAAACCTCTAAAGAAAAAAGTATAGAGATTTCCTGTGACATTGTAGATTATTTCAAAGAATTCTCTAATAATACTATTATTTTCAAAAACTCTCCAAATTGTAGGAGATTTGCCCTTCCTTACAAATGAGCTAACTGGCTTTTTGTTCTCTTTTTACTCCTCACAAAATACACTTAATCCTATAACACCTCAGGAGACTTGACATTTTGAGAAGCTAACACAGTAACCCATTTCTTTTACCATACAGAGAATATCAGACAGTTATATAAGTTTACAGTAGAGTTATACTAGAAAGTGGATGCAGGATGAGTTACAATAAAGTACACTGACTAGAAAATTGCCATTGGCTAATTAAACAAAGATTGTAAATAGCATTAGGCTTATTTTAATTTCACTAAGATAATAAAATGTTTTTGATTACTGGAAAAATGCCATTTACATAAAATTAAGATATTAATTTCAAATTATTCCTATTTAGTGACATTTTCTTGCACAGTGTTAGTCCATCTTGATTTTTTTCTTTTTTTTTGATATAGCGTCTCACTATGTCGCCCTCATAGAGTGCTATGGCATCACAGCTCACAGCAACCTCAAACTCTTGGGCTTAAGCAATTCTCTTGTCTCAGCCTCCCAGGTAGCTCGGACTGCAACAAAGCCTGGCTATTTTTTTGTTGTTAGTTGTCATTGTTGGTTAGCAGGCCCAGGCCTGGTTTGAACCCACCAACCCCAGTGTATGTGCCTAGCACCCTTACCACTGAGCTTATGGGCGCCGAGCTGTTTAAGTCTATCTTGAAATACTGATGAAGAGGCTCAGTGCCTGTGGCTCAAGCAGCTAAGGCACCAGCCATATACATCTGAGCTGGCAGGTTTGAATCCAGCCCGGGCCCACCAAATAACAATGACGGCTGCAACCAAAAAACAGCCAGGCCTTGTGGTGGGCACCTGTAGTCCCAGCTACTTGGCCAAGAGGCAAAGACAGGAAAATTGCTTGAGCCCAGGAATTTGAGGTTGCTGTGAACTGTGATGCCACGGCATTCTACCCAGGGCAACAGCTTGAGGCTCTGTCTCAAAAAAAAGAAATATTGACGAAGAATGGATGCTGAGAGACAATGTATTTCCTTTTTTTTCTTTCTTTTTTTTTTTTTTTTTTTTTTTTGTAGTTTTTGGCCAGGTCTGGGTTTGAACCTGCCACCTCCGGCATATCGGGCTGGCGCCCTACCCCTTTGAGCCACAGGAGCCACCAGACCAAGTATTTCTTTACATTATTTTTTTAAATCAGATTTTAACTAATTCTGATATCTTTCCCCATTAGTCTCAATTTGTGAGGTTTGAAATCTTTGAGATAACCAAAGTATATTAACACTGAATATTTCTGATCACAGATAGCAATTTTGGTAGAATAATTAGGGAAAATCAAATGATGTTTATAACTTTGGACACCTCGCCCAGTCCTGCCACTTATTAGGTAAGTGTTTTGGTAAGTTACTTTACCTCTCTGTAAGGGTGAAGTTAGGATAACATTTATTTTCTATAGTGTGGGAGAATTAAATTAGTAAATATGTATGATGTGCTTAGTACATACTTGGCATGTAGCCAGTATATATAAATGTGCATTGCTATAACAATCAAAATTGAATCTCTAACATTTTCTTGTTATTTATTTTTTTTTTGTGGGTTTTGGCCGGGGCCAGGTTTGAACCCACCACCTCTGGTATATGGGGCCAGTGCCCTACTCCTTTGAGCCACAGGCACCACCCCAACATTTTCTTTTTAAACACATTTTACCTGGGCAGGATATGGTGGCTCACCTTGCACCCTGAGAGAATGAGGTGAGAGGATTTCTTGAGTTCAGGAGTCAGAGACCAGCATGAGCAAGAGTGAGACCCTGTCTCTTATAAAAATAGAAAAAATTAACTGGGCATTGGTTGGGGCAGGTACCTGTAGTCCCAGCTACTCAAGAGGGTGAGGCAGGAGATTGCTTGAACCCAGGAGTTTGAAGTTGCTATGAGCTAGGCTGACAGCACCACAGTCTAGCCTGGGAAAACAGTAAGACTCTGTCTCAAAAAATAAATAAATAAATAAATAAAATACATTTTATCTATATTAAAGATAGTATTTTTAGTTAGGCACAGTGGCTCATTCCTCTAATCTCAGAACTTTGGGAGGCTGAGGTGGGAGGATCACTTGAGGCTAGGAGTTAATGACCAGCCTGGGCAACAGCAAGACTCCATCTCCAAAAATTAAAATTAGCCAGATGTATTGGTGTGCACCTGTAGTCCTACCTACTTGGGAGACTGAGGTGAGAGGATCCCTTGGGCCCAGGACTTCAAGGTTACAGTGAACTAGGATCATGCCATCATAACTCAGCCTGGACAACAGAGCAAGACCCTATCTGTTAAAAAAAAATTGTATTACAATTTTCAGTACCTAATAGATACTAATAAATGGCATTAATATAAATAATACAACTTTTTAACAAAAAAAAAAAAATGAGAACAATGCTCTTTCGCATAAAGTACACTGGTATAGTACTTATAAAGAAAGTGGATTTATTTATTTATTCATTCATTTATTTATTATAGAGACAAAGTCTCACTCTGTTCTCCTGGGTATGACACCTGCCATGGTGTCATAGCTCACAGCAACCTCAAACTCGTGAATTCTAGCCATCCTCTTGCCTCAGCCTCCCAAGTAGCTGGGACCACAGGTGCCTGCCACAATGCCTGGCTAGTTTTTTCTATTTTTAGTAGTGATGGGGTCTTGCTTTTGCTCAGGCTGGTCTGGAACTCCTGAGCTCAAGCAATCCACCCACTTCAACCTCCTAAAGTGCTAGGATTACAGGTGTGAGCCACTGCACCTGGCCTTTGTTGGTTTGGTTAAAACCTGGTCTCATTCCATTGCCTGGGCTGGAGTGCAGTGGCACGATCATAATGCGTTGTAACCTCAAACTCCTGGCCTCAAGCAATGACCCTGCCTTGGCCTCCTAAGGTGCTGGGATTACAGGCATGAGCACCCACAGAAGATAAATTTAGAAAACTTCTTTAATATCCATAATATTGACTCACAATCTTACACAACTTTCATCCTCTATACTTACTGTTGTAATTTCAATAGGAAATAAAAATCCCTCTCTTTCATGAAGTCGGAGAACCTAAGGATGAGCTAAAAAGCTTAGATATTTCTATTGATGGTCCCAAGAGTTCAGATTCTTTTTGAGGCAGTTTTGAAAAGGGAGGACTTACTAAAAATAATCACAGAATAAAAACTTCATGTGTAAGAAAGACACATGCGTGCTATCTAATAAATACTTCTTAAATGTTACAGACCAAAACCAGAGGCCTGGAGATGTTCAGTTACTTGTGCAAAGTTAGAGGACAAGTGTAAATAGAATCACCTGAGATGACAGGGCTAGATCCTGAAGCCAACAACAAGAAGAAACACAATTAATAGTCAAGTTTATCCTAGGGAAAAAAACTAAAAAACAGGAATATGCCTCACTGGAAAATTTCATTCATTATGCCCAACAGAGCCAATTTTCCCACCATTATTAGAAGTGGTCTCTGTCCCTTCAGCAGTGTACACCAGGGTCATTTCATATGAAAAATGTGGCTCTTTAAAACCTAAATCACACTCAGATGTAGTTTGAAGTTGATACTCAAAGAAGAATATGAAAAATGGGGAGTCAGGGAAGAGCATATTCTCATTTCCCAAGTAAGCAGACTTTCCCAGACCAATAAAAACGTTATCACACCTGCCCTCTTCCCCTCTTCCCCTTCCTCTTCTTCCTTCCTTTTTGTTTTTTTCTCCAAGCTTGTAAGATTTGCTGTTTGAAATAAATGTACATATCTCGTGACTCTGCCACAGCTGATTGGCCCACAGGACCGTAAGAGGAAAAGGAGTAATGGCAACAGAGAGGAAAACGCAGGACCCACGTGCGTCTCCTAGGGAGAAACCTACCAAGTGAATTTCTTTGGTTTCTTTCAAGTAACAAATCCTTACACTTCTATTCTCACCATTCCAAATGCTCCCTCTGTCAACCCCCAGTCCTCATTTCTCTATACTTAACAATTTTGTCCAAAAAGTTAGTGCTGACCCTAAAACTTGTCAAACCAAAGCCATGGGTACTGCTTTTCAATACTTTGCTCTCCATCTCCTAGAGTTCTTGACAGGTTTGAAAAGGTTTTACTCTAAAATCATCACTTCCTAGCCTTGGCAAAATTCTTGCGCAGATTTGCTCTCTCTCAGTTCTATTCTTGATTTATTTTTGTGTTTTATTTAATTTTTTTTTTTTTAGAGACAGAGTCTCATTTTGTCACCCTCCTGGAAAATTAGACAATTTCTAATGTCTAATTAGCTGTGATGCCATACCCTCCATAGAGTGCTGTAGCGTCACAGTTCACAGCAACCTCCAGCTCTTGGGCTTAGGAGATTCTCTTGCCTCAGCCTCCCGAGAATCTGGGACTACAGGCGCCCACCACAATGCCCAGCTACTTTTTTGCTGCAGTTTGGCCCAGGCTGGGCTCAAACCTGCCACCCTAGGTATATGGGGCCGGCCCCCTACTCACTGAGCCACAGGCGCCACCCTCTATTCTTGATTTAAATTTACCATGGAATCCCTGAGTTTTGTGGACTCCAGTATGAACAATTGTACAAAGATAGGACAATTAAGTTCGTGAACTCGTCCTAGAAAAATTGCTACATACCTCATTGCTGACTATCATTACGTTCATCTCCCAGGTACTCCCCTTGGGTCACCTTCAAAGTACTCCCATTGGCCATCTGGTGACCATTGTGATATTCAGCAATGAGGTATGTAGTGCTTTTTCTAGGATGAATTCACAAACTTAATTGTTTGACCTCATAATTCAATTATAGTTGGCTTCTTATGCATGTGAGATATTGAAGTTTAAAAAGAAAAAAAAAAAAAGCTTAAGGTTACCATAGAAGAGTACAACATCACATTTCCTTTTTATTTGATATCTTTGGCTTTTTTTTTTTTTTTTTTTCCCGAGACAGACTATCACTCTTGTTGCCCTGGGGAGTGCCATAGCATTATAGCTCACAGCAACCTCAAGCTCGTGGGCTCAAGCAATTCTCTTGCCTCAACATCCCAAGTAGCTGGGACTAGCTAGTTTTTCTATTTTTAGTAGAAATGGGGTCAAGCTCTTGCTCAGCCTGTTCTGGAATTCCTGAGCTCAAGCAATCCCCCCACCTTGGCCTCCCAGAGTGTTAGGATTACAGGCGTGAGCCACTGCGCCTGGCTTTTTGTCATATTTAAAATAATGAAATTTTTAGAGCTATTTTTAGCTTTGTTACTGCTCCAGTTAAAGGTAATGAAATGTGGAAATAGGTGCAGTTGCCTTAAAAGAAGCTGACAGCATATGAAAAAAAAATTAGCGAGAAGGAAGTTCATTGGTTTGAGAAAGGTTAGGTGGTACAGCCTTTAAGGCTCAATGCAAGTGGAGTGGGTTCTGAAATGTAGTTCAGAATATAGTGCCAGGATTGGTTCAAGAAAACCTAAACTACTTTTGCATTATAGAATTTAGTGTGTCAAGGGTTATTTTCCAGCACAAATAATTGACATTAGAATTATTTTACACTATGATGCTGGGGTAAATAGGGCAGGGAGCTGTTAGAGCACATTTGTATGCAGACAGATGTAATACACCCTAGTGCAATTAATTATTATATTTGTTACCTGCAAAAATTCTTGCTTTAAATGGTTTGTACAGCTAACAATATATGCCCATGAATTTCACTATTACAGCAATATTTATTTTGGGTGTCGACTATTTTTAATAGGATACTATAGTTTTCTTCCCATTGCTGTCTCATTTCTGAGTAGATTAAGACACCCTGTGTCCTGGTTGCAATATCTCCAGGTTTAGCGGTTGGGCTTGAAGTCAACTCTCCCGCTTCACCTTTTGTCATTCCCCAACATGACCTTCTTCCCGAGCCAAGTTAGTTGGCAGATAGCATTCAGCACATGACTAGCTAGTTCCTTTCTCTCGGCCCTTGGAAAGGCAGTTCCCTACGGAGAAAGGCTCTCCCACTCTCTGCCAATCCAGCCATCATTTCCTTTCAGTGTCGATTTAAAACTCAATTGTCTTCAGAGAGCGTTCCCTTTCTGATAACTTCTTTACTTCATAGTCCCTCGTCCTGTAAGCTCTGTGGTGCTTCATAATGTGGTCCGTGTTCATTTTCTTAAGTTACATTAAGTGACTATGGTATGTGCCTAACTAGGACTAATCCTTTTTGTTTCTTTATTATTTGAGCTGAGTGTTCCTGGGGGCACTCCATGCTCTCTTCATAAGGAGATTCTTTTTTTTTTGGCACTTTTTGGCCGGGGCTGGGTTTTGAACCCACCACCTCCAGTATATGTGGCTGGCTCCCTACTCCTTTGAGCCATAGGTGATGCCCTTTTTTTTTTTTTTTTAGACAGAGCCTCACGCTGTCACCCTGGGTAGAGTGCTGTGGCATCACGGCTCACAGCAACCTCCAACTCCTGGGCTCAAGCGATTCTCCTGCCTCTGCCTCCCTAGTAGCTGGGACAACAGGCGCCCACCACCACAATGCCTGGCTATTTTTTGTTTGCAGCCGTCATTGTTGTTTGGTGGGCCCGGGGCTGGATTTGAACCTGCCAGCTCAGGTATATGTGGTTGGTGCCTTAGCCATTTGAGCCACAGGTACCGAGCCTTTTTTTTTTTTTTTTTTTGAGACAGAATCTCACTCTGTCACCTTGGGTAGAGTGCTGTAATATCACAGCTCACAGCAACCTCAAACTCTTGGGATCAAGCCTCAGCCTCAGCCTTTTGCCTTAGCCTCCCAAGTAGCTGGGACTATAGGCGCCTGCCACAATGCCTAGCTAGTTTCAAATGTTATTACTACTGCTTATCATAAAAGTCACAATTTAGACATTTTATAAGCCACTGATAAAGGAAACACATAGAAAACTTGTAAAGCATAAAAAGGACAAGTAGGAGGGCTAAACTGCTACGTGGAAATGTACATAAGCCAAGTAACAAAAAATCTGTAGCCTCAAATCCTTTGTAAGATAAAAGTAAAGCATATATACACACAGAATAAAACAAAAATGAAAATCATATTGCAAAATAATAGCACATATTCACTAATTCTAATTCAGTAAAATATCTTTTGTACACATTTACCCCGTACAGTATAAATGGTGCTAGAGATAAACTTTTTCCTTTAAATTTGTTGGAGAATAATAAAAATCAAAGCATAAGAAATGAGTGACAGCTAGCACTCTGGGAGGCTGAGGTGGGTAGATTGGCTGAGCTCAGGAGTTCAAGATCAGCCTAAGCAAAAAAGCAAGACCCCTTCTCTACTAAAAATAGAAAAATTAGCTGGCATTGTGGCAGGTGCCTGTAGTCCCAGCTACTGCGGAGGCTGAGGCAAGGGAATTGCTTGAGGTTTGGTGCCTGTAGCTCAGTGGGTAGGGTGCCAGCCACATACACCAGAGCTGAAAGGTTCGAATCCATCCCAGGTCTGCCAAATAACAACGACAACTGCAACAAAAACGACAAAAAATAGTGGTGTGTTGTGGTGGGTGCCTGTAGTCCCAGCTACTTGGGAGGCTGAGGCAAGAGAATTGCTTAAGCCGAAGAGTTTAAGATTGCTGTGAGCTGTGACGCCATGCATTCTGCCTAGGGCAATATAGTGAGACTCTGTCTCAAAAAAAAAAAAAAAAAAAAAAAAAGAGGATTGCTTGAGCCCAAGAGTTTGAGGTTGCTGTGAACTACAGTGACACCATGGCCCTCTACCCAGGGTGACAGGGTAAGACTTTGTCTATAAAAAAAAAAAAAGTGACAAAAGTTGAGAATTATGGCTGTTTGGTATATGTGAACATGATCTTTCCCTCTATCCCTTCCTTTTCTCCCCAAGTCCACAGAAAATGATGAAGCAGCTATTCTGTACAGGACATTGGAGGTGGTAACCCAGCACCTGGGGATGAGTCTAGTGCTCATTAACATTGGAAACTCTACACCAGGGCACACCACCCAGTATTTCAGTGGTTTTCAAACTTTTGCATGTAATGGCAGGACGTCAGGGGGTGGTTAGGTTTGCTGGATTTCACCCCCTGAGTTTCTGATGCAGTGGGTCTGGGGTGGACCTGAGAGTTTCCATCTCCAAAAACTTCCAATGTGACACTAATTCACTTTGAGGACCACTGTTTTAGTGTTTCTCTGATGCTAGCTATGTGGAACAAATCCTTTGGCTTCTTCTACTTGCTTAAACCCCACATCCTAGTCCAGGGGTGTGCAATTTTTCTTTTATTCAGCCACACATTGGAAGAATAAGAGTTGTCTTGGGCCACACTGGTAAGAGTAAGTATACAGAAACAATGAAAGCTGATTAGCAAGAAAAAAAAAGAGATCAGTGCATACTTTTTGTGGTATCTGGCAACACAGATAAACAAAAAAGTCCCACAAAATCAGTACCTGGCCCGAGGCTGCAGGTTGGACACCTCTGTCCTTGTCCCTTGTCAGCTCACCTATTGCCTGCCTCCCTTTGCACTTAATTTTTCTTCCTTTAGGCTGGGCGGCCATGGTGGCTAACAATTGTAATCCTAGCACTCTGAGAGGCCAAGGTGGGTGAATCCCCTCAGCTCAGGAGTTGGAGACTAGCCTGAGCAGGAGTGAGACCCCATCTCTACTAAAAATAGAAAAAAAATGAACTGGGAGTTGAACTCAGGAGTTTGAGGTTGCTGTCAGCTAGGCTGATGTCACAGTACTCTAGCCTGGGCAACGAAGTGAGACTCTGTCTCAAAAAATGAATTTTTTTCTTCCTTTATAGCTCCTGTGTAAAAAGTGCAACTATCTTCTAAAATAGAGTCTCATCTTTTTTAACTTTCTAACTTAACTACTCTGAGAGAGAGAGAGAGAGAACACACTATAATTAAAAGCGTCTCAGAGCAAGCTTTTGATAACTTTGCTTTATTTGGCATCTAAAGCTAAAGTTTAATCCTGGCGTTGTGATACCCTGCGCAGGCCTGAAGAAGAGTTTGATTTCACCACACCCCTGGCCCCACGCTGCGTATTATTCATATGTTATCTCTACTGATCACATACTTAACTTTAGAATCTTCTGAAAAGGTAGAAAGAGACTTAAGACTTTCCTTATGTTGTTCTTGAAAACTGACTTTGCAAAGACAAAGAAAGCATAGCGGAAAGCCTAGGTCCTGGTGTGTGAGCATGCAGGCTATTGGAGGCGAGAAGAGTGCTGTCACCACATGACAAATGTTCTTGCAGCAGCTGGGAGGGCATACATAGCTTCCAGTATGATACAGTATATTTTTGTCTGAAGTCACGTAGTCCCGGCCTTTAAATATCCAGGTTACACTTTGAAAGGACAGTCCAAATACAGAAATAATTTAGAATTTCTTATTATATTAAAAATAGAGAATTACACATCCTAGTTTCTTAAACTTTCCTACCTCAAGGTTGAAAGTAGGAAGAACATAATTTGTTCCTTGTTGATGGTATTTTATTTTGGCAGACTTAACAGAGCCTTTATTTCTTACAGTATGATGTGGCTATATTTAGCTTAGTTGTTCCATTCTGGGCCCTTGAAGTAAATTTTGTTTGGTTTTAGTGCCCTTAAAGGAAAAGGGGAGATCTATTCACATGAATGAGAACTAACCACAAAAGAGTTTTAATAAAGCAATGGAATTTCTGAGATGAGGTTTAGTTTCCCTCAATTACCAGGATTAAAGCAGTTTTATTGCTGACCAGTGAAGAAGGCCAGTCTTTTGCAAAATGATCCAGTAGACAAATTTGTCCTCAGATCCCTAAGACTTCCACATTCTGTGCCCTTCACCTCCTTGTCTGAAGTCCCCCTGATTCTCATATTCCCCACAATTGTGCTTTTATTAAAATGTTTCCTAAATCTTTCATTATAAGAGAGAGAGGTATATATCATTCATTCATTCAGCAAATATATATTATGCAGCCATCAGGAGCTATGTATCAATAACAAAATAATACATCTACCTTTATTGAGCTTATACTTTATTTTATTTATTTATTTATTTATGTTTGAGACAAATTCTTATTTTGTTGCTCTTGGTAGAGTGCCATGGCGTCATAGCTCAGAGTAACCTCAAACTCTTGATTCAAGTGATTCTCTTGCCTCAGCCTCCCAAGTAGCTGGGACTACATTGTAGCCCGCCACAACGCCCAGAGTGTGTTTTAGAGATGAGGTCTCACTCTGGCTCAGGCTGGTCTCAAACCTGTGAGCTCAGGCAATCCACCCACCTCAGGCTCCCAGAGTGCTAGAAATTACAGGTGTGAGCCACTGCACCCGGCCTTGAGCTTATACTTTAATGTAGGGAGATAGAAATAGATAAATACATGTATACATTTATTCTATATCAGATAATGATACATGTTGTGCAGAAAAATAAAGAGAGGAAAGGTGATTGGGAGTTCAAGGGGGGTGGTGTTTGTGGAGATATTGTAATTTTAACTAGGTTACTTAGGGCTGGTCTTACTGAAAAGATAACATGGGAGCAAAGACTTGAAGGATAGAAGATAGGGATTAACACAGCTCCATAAAGAAGGAGTAGGAAGAGACTTTCAGGTCAGAAGATGGCAAGTGCAAAGGCCCTGCGGTGTGAGTGCCTCTGATGTTGAGATGCAGTAAGTGTAGCATAGCTGGTGTTCATGAACAGGGAGTGGGTGGGAGGCAATTGGGCCAAAGAGAGTGCTGGAGAGAAGATCATATAGGGCCTTGGGGGAAGTCACTGTAAAAAAATTTCATTTTGATTCTGAGGGAGATGAGAAGCTATTGTAGGGTTCTGAGCAGAATGACATGGTCTAGGCTGGGTGAGGCAGCACACATGAGTAATCTTAGCACTCTGGGAGACCAAGGTGGGAGGATCACATGAGGCTAGGAGTTTGAGAACAGCCTGAGCAAGAGGGAGACCCTGTCGCTACTAAAAATAGAAAAATTAGCCAGGTGTGGTAGTGAGTCTATAGTCCCAGCTACTCGGGAAGCTGAGGCAGGAGGGTTGCTTGAGTCAAGGAGCTGAAGGTTTTAGTGAGTTATAATGACCCTGCTATACTCTAGTTGGGGTGACAGAACAAGACTCTGTCTCACCAAAAAAAAAAAAAAAAAAAAGAAAGAAAAAAAAGATGTTGTCTAAAATATAAAACAGCTTAAAATACTATAGCTTCCAGGACTACAAAATTGTAGCGATAAGATAAAATAATGACTATAAACAATATTAAGTATAATATAATGGTAATAGAAATAGCTATCATATCTTGAACAACTAATATGTTCAAGCACCATAATAGGTATTTTACAAGGAGATTCTGAAAGTTAATTTCAGGGATAGGAAGATAATTTTATGCAGAGAGTATCTTCTTTCTGAAATCACATCACTTTTCTTTCTTCCCCCGTCTACCAACAAGACCAGCCATGCAATGCCCTGAACTTTGCTGGTGATGTGAGAATGAAGGTGCTTTTTTCAGTGACAAGAGGTAAAATAAGAAATAAAGAGAAAAGTTTCAGATTACATTGTTCCAGAAAGATTATTATTATTTTTTTCTTTTTCTTTTTTTGAGACAGAATATCACTCTGTTGCCCTGGGTGAGTAGCTCCTGAGTAGATGGGACTACAGGCACCTGTCAAAACACCCAGCTAGTTTTTCTATTTTTAGTAGAGAAGGGATGTCACTGTTGGTCAGGCTGGTTTTGAACTCTTGAGCTCAAGCAATCCACCCACCTCGGCTTTTGAGAATGCTAACATTATAGGCGTGAGCTGTTGTGCCCAGCCCAGAAAAATTGGAAAACTATCATTAATGAGGAACCCATGGTTGCTAACTCATAATTTAAACAATGCTGACCAACTCTTAGCACTTCGTATTAATTCAGTGCTCTGTGTGTGGCTTCCTTCCCTGCATCCTAAGTTGCTACTGAGATGGTGCAGGGCGATTGCTTCTTCTTCTCTTTCCTTTCTAAATTCTTTGCACGAACCAGATTAATATTGAGAGTCTCTGAAACTGATGACTAATGCAAAGTCCTATATAACTTTGTTGTCAATTCAACAGTGCAAGCTCTATGGCTGAGTGCTGGAAAATTCCTGGGTCTGTGTGCTACTGGGCACTCTTTCAAATTCTCAGTTCCTTTCTTTTCTTTGACATGTACTCAAGTGGACTCCATAACCTGGGAGATGCGTAAGGAAATGCCAGCACTTGGCACTGTTTTGCTGCATTGATAGAGCAGAGAAATTTCTCTCTCCCTTGCAGAAATACTTAGATGCCTGTGTTGGGAAAGAATTGAACACAGGTCCATTATGCACTTATCTATTTAATTCCCTTGGAACAAATATAAGCGATACCATCATAAGTCTGATAAGAAATAAGGCTTAAAAATCTATCTCTTAAGTCTCTGGGTAGCTGACTTAAAAAAGAAAAAAACATTCTATCTCTTTGGCACTGTATTAATCCTCTGAACTATATTATTTAATTTAACATTTGTAATTGCAATTAGGTAGTGTTAATTCCGTTTTGCCTAAGGACATTGAAGGTTAGAGATGTAAAATTGTTTGATGAAATTTCTCCAGTTCGTAAATGGCAAAGTCAGGAGTAAGTCAGTCTTCAAATTCATCTGACATTAAAGCTCCTATTTTACCAGCACAAATAGTAACATTTTTAAAAACAGAATATAAATACTGTACATATATAAATACTGTACAAGCATACTGTACATATATAATTTCATTATTCTGTGGCACATCAAATATAACTGAACTATTTAAATTGTATATTTCTGTGGCAAGAGATCTCTTTGATCTTTTATTGGGGCAGAAGGTTGCCTCAACACAAGAAAGCCCCCTAAGGCAATGCCAATTATTAGAAATTCTGTGAAACCTCTCAATGCTAACTGGAAAGTCATGGTCAGTTACGTTGTAGGGTTAGTACAGAAGAGTGGGAGTTAAGCCATATCGTGTCTTAAAGGGGAGAATGGAGGAGGAAGGGAAAGGCCGGGCACTTGGTGTTGGGCAGGAGGCCAGGTGCAAGATGAGAAGCAACAGCAGCTGAGGACCCAGTAAGAAGAAACACGGGGCCTCCCAAACCTGTCCTTGCTCTTTGACCTTGGCTTACTTTTTCCACTTTGTTTTACACCCAGCATCAATCTTCTCTCACTTCGTGTTTTCCATTCGCTGAACTAAATAGGTAAGGCTTCCTAACCCCTGTGAGAAAAATATCACAAGATTGTGGAATTCAGTTCAAGGATGTGGCTTTTGGTTTCTTTCATGATGAAAAACTAGGTTTTTCTCCACTGTTGATGACAACACAGACAAGTGCAGGGATGTTCAAAAGACGTATATTCATACATATATATAGGGGAAAAAGCTATTGGTATAGATCCAATTTCCATGTTGTTGCTTAGATTACAGCTCTTGGAATTCTTTTTTTATTCCTTGCCTGTTTTATAACATTCTTTAGTACGTAGTGGTTGCCTTTTTAATAATTAAAAATATTATTTTTTATTTCGAAGTATGAATAAATGATGACACACCAATATATTTATAATGTGGAAAACTGACACACGAATTGGAAAGGACAGATTGCATAAGGACAGATGTGGCAGCAAGGTATTATTAATGACATTCAAACCAACAGGTGACTGGTTAAGGAAAATCTGTACGGGATCTAGCTTCTGAAACCTTTCTTAGGTCTTTGGGAAAGTCTGCCCAGTGAACCCTCCCCCCCCCCCTCCCGGAGGGCTGAGAAAGGACTAAGACAGCCACTTGGCTTGCACATCAACTTCATTAACTCTGATGGGCAAAAGTCAAAGACAGATCATGTTAACATCCAGAAATATTCCACAGGAAAATGAAAAACAGATAAAAGCATAGTCCATGTGAGATGCTGTGCTAAGTATCCCCTTACTAATCCTTAAATTAACTACCAAAATAGGTGCTATTATCAACATCTTCCTCCTCCTTTTATACCGGAGGATTTATTTTATTTGTTCATTTCTTCATTTATTCTACAGAAGTTTTCTTTTTGTTTTTGTTTTTTTTTGAGACAAAGTCTCACTATGTCACCCTCAGTAGAGTGCTGTGGTCTCATAGCTCACAGCAACTTCACACTCTTGGGCTCAAGCAGTTCTCTTGTCTCAGCCTCCCGAGTAGCTGGAACTATAGGCACATGCACCAATACCTGGCTATTTTTATTAATAGATACGGGGTTCTCACTCTTGCTCAGGCTGGTCTCGAACCTCAGACAATCTTCTCGCCTCGGCCTCCCAGAGTGTTAGCATTACAGGTGTGAGCCACCTCAGTTGGCCTTACAAGTAAGGCTTTAGAAAATAAAAATAATCTGAGCATTTAAAAGACTGAAAAGAGATCTACCAGTAGGCTAGCAACGACTGATTGGGTGGAGGGTGGGATTGGGTAAACAGTTTTTTCAATTTCTGTCTTCCTCTATTCTGAAATTTTTAAAAGAAGTGTGTTACTTTTGAAATAAAATTAACAATAAAACCATGGTAATAGAGTTTTAAAACAACCACCTTTTCATGTATCAATCAAATAATTTATTCTTATGGGGCTTTTTAGTGACTTCTTTCTTTTTCTTTCTTTCTGTTGTTTTTTTTTTTAGAGATTGAGTCTCACTTTATCGCCCTCAGAAGAGTTCCATAGAGTCATAGCTCACAGCAACCTCCAACTCTTGGACTTAGGCGATTCTCTTGCCTCAGCCTCCTGAGGAGCTGGGACTACAGGTGCCTGCCACAATGCCCAGCTATTTTTTGTTGCAATTTAGCTGGGGCCAGGTTTGAATCGCCACCCTCAGTATATGGGGCCAGCGCCCTACTCACTGAGCCACAGGCACCAGCCTTTTCTTTCTTTCTTTTTTTCTTTTTTTTTTAAGACAGAGGCTTGCTCTGTTACCCAAGCTATAGTGCAGTGGCCTCATCATAGCTCACTGTAATCGTGTACTCTTGGGCTCAAGGGATCCTCTTACCTTGGCCTCCCCAGTAGTTGAAACTACAGGCATATGCCTCTATGACTGGCTAGCTGTTTGATTTTCTGTAGAGATGGTATCTCACAATGTTGCTCAGGCTAGTCTCAAACTTCTGGACTCAAGTAATCTTCCTGCCTCTGCCCTCCCAATGTGCCAGGATTATAAGTATGAGCCACCATGCCCAACCCAAGGGGAGATTTAAAAGCTTAGACCTCTACAGAAATTTTATATTCCCCAAGTTCAGTTTAGTTTTTACCTTAATTATATAGATATTGAATAGAGGGATATAATTAAAGTGAATTTCAAGATATTAGGGAAACATTCATTACTTTTGATCCAGTAATCCAAATCTGAAATTTTGACCTTTTTTTTTTTTTTTTGTCACCCTGGGGTTAAGTGTCATGGTGTCATTATAGTTCCCAGCAACCTCAAACTCTTGGGCTCAAGTGATCCTCATGCCTCAGCTTCCCAAGTAGTTGGGACTGCAGGCACCCACAACCATGCCCAATTTTTCTATTTTTAGTAGAGACTGAGGTCTCACTCTTGCTCAGGCTGGTCTTGAAGTCCTATCCTCAAGCGATCTGCCCTCCTCAGCCTCCCAGGGTGCTAGAATTATAGGTATGATAATCCACTGTGCTGTCTTAAATTTTATTTTAAATAATATTTTTATTTTTAATTTTTATTGTGTTATTTATGATGCAAAAGAACCTGCTTATGCTGTCTCTAAAATCTTTTTTAAAAAAAACAACCTGCAAGAAGAAGCTATTTAATTTTTTATTAAATCATAGCTGTGTACATTAACACAATCATGGGGCACCATACACTGGTTTCATATACCATTTGACATATTTTCATCACACTGGTTAACATAGCCTTCCTGGCATTTTCATAATTACTGTATTAAGACATTTATATTCTACATTTAGTAAGTTTCACATGTACCCTTATAAGATGCACCGTAGGTATAATCTCACCAATCACCCTCCCTCTGCTCATCCTCCCCCTTCTTCCCCTCCCTTACCCCCTTTCCCATATTCTTAGGTTATAACTGGGTTATAGCTTTCATATGAAAGCCAAAAATTAGTTTCATAGTAGGGCTGAGTACATTGGATACTTTTTCTTCCATTCTCGACATACTTTACTAAGAAGAATATATTCCAACTCCATTCATTTGAACATGAAAGAGGTAAAGTCTCCATCTTTCTTTAAGGCTGCATAATATTCCATGGTGTACATATACCACAATTTATTAATCCATACGTGGATTGATGGGCACTTGGGCTTTTTCCATGACTTAGCAATTATGAATTGGGCTGCAATAAACATTCTGGTACAAATATTTTTGTTATAATGTCATTTTTGGTCTTCTGGGTACATTTCTAGTAGAGGAATTATAGAATTGAATGGCAGATCTATTTTTAGATCTTTAAGTGTTCTTCAAACATCTTTCCACAAGGAATGTATTAATTTGCATTCCCACCAGCAGCGTAGAAGTGTTCCCTTTTCTCCACATTCATGCCAACATCTCTGGTCTTGGGATTTTGTGATATGGGCTAATCTTACTGGAGTTAGATAATATCTGAAAGTAGTTTTGATTTGCATTTCTCTGATGATTAAGGATGATGAGCATTTTTTCCTTTGTCTGTAGGCCGTGCACCTGTCTTAGAAGAAGCTATTTAAATTGTTATGTATACACTATGAATTATACAATCATAAATAATTTTGTTTTTCACATGAACCAGATTATAGATTTTTCTTTCATGAATCAGAGGATTTTTTTATTTATATATATTCATGGGGTATGACTGCAGTTTTGCTACACTGATACACTGCACTGTAGTGAAGTCAAGGCCTTCAATGTATCTGTCACGGGAGCAACACACCTTTACCCAGCAAGCGACTTTCCATCATCCACTCCCTTCCCATTCCCCAAACCTCCAAATCTCCTCTGTTCATCATTCCACATTCTGCTTCCATGTGGACACATTACTTAGTTCCCACTTATCAGTGAGAAAATACAGTATTTGTCATTCTGTGTCTGAGTTATTTCACATAAGATAACAGCCTCAAGTTCCATGCAGGTTGCTGCAAAAGACTTGGATTTTCTTCTTGTAATGGCTGAATAGTATTCCATGCTATATATATATAGCATGAATCAGAGGGTTTTTGCTATGAAAGGAGGATTGGACAAAGAAAATGTGATATATATATCACATTTGTCCAATCCTCCATTGATGGATACTTAGATTGATTCCATATGTTTTCTAATAGTACAATGTGAATCATGCTATGATAAACATATGTGAATCATGCTATGATAAACATTTGATATAATGATTTCTTTTCCTTTGGATAGATACCAGTAGTGGAATTAGTGGATAGAATGGTAGTTTGTTTTTTTTTTTAATAGAGACAGAGTGTCACTTTATCGCCCTTGGTAGAGTGTCATGGTGTCACAGTTCACAGCAACCTCAAACTCCTGGGCTTAGGCAATACTCTTGCCTCAGCCTCCCGAGTAGCTGGGACTACAGGCATCTGCCACAACGCCCAGCTATTTTTTTGTTGCAGTTTGGCTGGGGCTGGGTTCAAACCTGCCACCCTCGGTATATAGGGCTGGTGCCCTACTCACTGAGCCACAGGCGCCATCCAGAATGGTAGTTCTTAGTTCTTTGAGAAATCTCCGTGCATTTTTCATAAAGGTCGTACTGGCTCAGCACCTGTTGCTCAAGTGGCTACGGTGTTAGCCACATACACCAGAGCTGGTGGGTTCGAATCCAGCCTGGGCCTGCCAAACAACAATGACAACTACAACAACAACAAAAAAACAGCCAAGAGGGTGCCTGTAGTCCCAGCTACTTGGGAGGCTGAGGCAAGAGAATTGCTTAAGCCCAGGAGTTGGAGGTTGCTGTGATCTGTGATGCCACAGCACTCTACCCAGGGTGACAGCTTGAGGCTCTGTCTCCAAAAAAAAAAAAAAAAAAAAGTCATACTAATTTACATTCCCTTTACTAAGTTTCCTTTTACTGCATCTTCACTGACATCTATTAATTATTGCCTTTCTAATAATAGCCATTCTGACTAGGGTAAGATGATATTTTATTGTGTTTTTAATTGGCATTTTTCTGATAATTAGTGATATTAATCAGTTTTTCATGTGCTTATTGGACACTTGATGTCTTCTTTTTTTGTGTGTGAGACAGAACCTCAAGCTGTTGCCCTGGGTAGAGTGCTGTGGCATCACAGCTCACCGCAACCTCCGACTCCTGGGCTTAAGCAATTCTCTTGCCTCAGCCTCCCGAGTAGCTGGGACTACAGGTACCTGCCACAATGCCCGGCTATTTTTTTGTTGTTGTTGTTGCAGTTTGGCCAGGGCTGGGTTTGAACCCACCACCCTCCGCATATGGGGCCAGTGCCGACTCACTGAGTCACAGGCACCGGCCATTTTAACTTATTTTAAAATGAGAAGAAAAAAATAGCTTTTAAGTTGAAAATATTTTAAAATATTAACACAGTTACACTAACAGTTTAATTTTATACCAATAGTTAAGAAATGCAGTTTTAATATTTGGAAGAGGTTTACAAAGGTAAAAGTGCTTTGAGCCCAAGAAAGTCATAATATGACCTTGCCCTTCTGATAATGTGACCAGCACTCTCTGATAATGTATTCAAAGTTTTATTTATTTATTATTTTTAAATTTTCTTTCAGATTAATATCAGGGCCAATACAATTAGGGTACCCAGTTTACTTTTGCAAGGCTAAAGATTGAGTTGTAGGTGTGTCTTTCATCCAAGAAGTGTGCAGTATCTCCTTGCAATGTCCCTGTTGCGTGAGAATTTACCCAGCCCCCTCTTCCCTTTCCCTTACTTTAATTTCATTGAGCTGTGTACTCATGAGAGCATGTAGGTGTTAATCTAGAGTTCCAAGTTAGTGTTGAGTACATGTGATGCTTGTTTTTCCATTCTTGTGATACTCAGGAGAATGATCTGCAATTCCATCTAGGTTGTTATCAAAGCTGCAAATTCTCCATCTTTTTATGACTGAATCACATTCCCTGGTATACAGATAGCACAACTTATTAATCCATTCACGTATTGAAGGGCACTTGGGTTGTTTCCACATCTTTGCAATTGTGAATTGTGCTGTTATAAATATTTGAGCACAAATGTCTTTATAGTAAAATGTCATTTCTTCTTTTGGATGAATACCTTGTAGTGGGATTGCAGGATCAAATGATAGCTCTACTTTCAGTTCTTGGAGGAATCTCTATACTGCTTTCCATAGAGGCTGTACTAGCTTGCAGTCCCACCTACAGTGTATAGGTGTTCCTTTCTCTCTGCACCCATGCCAGCATCTGTTGGTTTGGGACCTTACGATAGGGGCCATTCTTACTGGGGTTAGATGATATCTCAGGGAATGCACTCTAAGTTTTAAACTTCAAAATATGATGCTGTGAAAAGTGCATTGAAATTAGAAGTAATCACATTACAATGGTAATAGCTATAATGCTATTATTAGAGTCTAGCAAAAGGCTGACATTTTGCATTTATACTACAGGGCTGAAAGAGGAAAAACAAAACAGTATTTGGAGGTACACTAGAAAGTTGTGTTCTCTGGAAGAAACTCCATAATGGTGTGGCTGAATATCAACTAAAACTAAGTCCCCTTTCCCATCTGTATTCACCAAACAACCTCTGCTGTCCTTGTCTTTATGATTCCTTCATTGTTCATATGTTACAATTAGTTGTTTGGGAGTCAGTTGTCCTCTTAGTGACTGTAAAGGCCTTCAGGAAAAAAATCACTTATTACTCATCATTTACCCATATTGACTCACATGTAATAGGCATTTAATATATACTTGTTGAATTTATTATTGAGCTGATTCCTAGTCAATGGAAAAGGAGAAATCTGCACATTTATTTAGCCACCAGAGCAGCAGTTCTCAACATGTGGGTTGCGACCCCTTTGGGTCTCCTGCATATCAGATATTTATGTTACGATTCATAACAGTAGCAAAATTAGTTATGAAGTAGCAACGAAAATAATTTTATGGTTGGGAGTCACCATAACATGAGGTCCCTTTTTAGAAAATAAATAAATTATATATATAACATATGAATTCAGGTAGCTTAAGCCAGTTTTGTTAGCATATGATCGTCATTTAATAAGTTATCAAGGTCCTAGATCAGAAGAGCTGATGAAAGAACCAAGTTAAATTAAATTGCTTTGCCAAAGAATTCTTCACTTAAAGAGCTCTCCAGCCTTCTTAATCTCTGGTTACCTTTGTCTCAGAGTTGCTACTATACATCTCAGTAGAAACCTCCAAAAAGGGCTCGGCGTTCGTAGCACAGTGGTTACAGCGCCAGCCACATACATCAAGACTGGCGGGTTCAAACCCGGCCCAGGCTTGCTAAACAACAATGGCAACTGCAATAAAAAATAGCCAGGCATTGTGGCGGGCGCCTGTAGTCCCAGCTAGTTGGGAGGCTGAGGCAAGAGAATCACCTAGGCCCAGGAGTTGGAGGTTGCTATAAGCTGTGTGACGCCACGGCACTCGACCGAGAGTGACAAAGTGAGACTCTGTCTCTACAAAAAAAAAAAAGTAGCTGGGCATTGTGGTGGGCGCCTGTAGTCCCAGCTACCTGGGAGGCTGAGGCAAGAGAATTGCTTAAGCCCAAGAGGTTGAGGTTGCTGTGAACTGTGATGTTACAGCACTCTACTGAGGACGACATATTGAGACTCTGTCTCCAAAAAAAAAAAAAAAAAGAAAAGAAAGAAACCTTCAGAAAGAATGTGAACAGGCTGGGTTCAGTGGCTCACTCCTTTGTAATCCTAACACATTGAGAAGCTGTGACAGGTGGATTGTCTGGGCTCAGGAGTTTGAGACCAGCCTGAACAAGAGTAAGACCTCATCAGTACTAAAAATTACAAAGAAAACTAGCTAGGTATCATGGTGGGATCCTGTAGTCCCCGCTACTTGGAAGGCTGAGGCAAGAAGGTTCACATTAGCCCAGGAGTTTGAGGTTGCTGTAAACTGTGACTCCATAGCACTCCACCCAGGACAACAGAGTGAGACTCTGTTTACAAAAAAAAAAAATAACCAACAAAAAAGGGATGTGAACAGAAAAATAAATGGGAGATAACCTATGACAGACATATAAGTATAACATAATATGTAAACTTGTAAGTATTTAAGGAAATGCAAATTAAAGCAATAATTAAGATGTTTTTCTTTTTTTGCTTTCAAAATTGGCAAATAAAAAAAATTGTCATTCATTGCTGACAAGGGTTCAATGAGAAGAAAGTGCTTATCTGCTGCTGGTAGGTATGTAATTAATATTTTATTATTTATTTATGCATTCATTTTTTGAGATAGAGTCTCACTATGTTGCCCTGGGTAGAGTGCAACCTCATAGCAACCTCGAACTCCTTGGGCTTAAGTGATTCTCTTGCCTCAGCCTCCTAAGTAGCTGGGACTATAGGCACCCCCCACAACGCCCAGCTATTTTTTAGTTGTAGTTGTCAGTGTTGTTTAGCAGGCCTGGGCTGGGCTCCAACCCACCAGCCTCGGTGGATGTGACCAGTCCCCTACTCACTGGCTATGGGCGCCAAGCCCATAATTAATATTTTAATGAAAAAAATTAGCAGGGTGGCACCTGTGGCTCAAAGGAGTAGGGCGCCAGGAGTTTGAACCCAGATGTGGCGGGTTCAAACCCAGCCCTGGCCAAAAACTGCAAAAAAAAAAAAAAAAAAAAAAAAAAGAAAGAAAGAAAGAAAAAAATTAGCAATTTTTTGAGAGACTTCAAGAAATTTCTATCCTTTGACCTAGAAACTCCATTTCTAAGATTTTTTTTCCCAAGAAAATAAATCACATTTGTGGAAATAGTCAAGAAAAGTATGATACATTCATAAAATGAAATATGAGATAGCTGTTAAAGATGATAATGTTTGAAAAACTTTAAATGACAGACTAAGGGGACTGTGTTGATTGAGAAACATATCAGGTATAAACCTCTACATAAAATATGATCCTTTTATGTTATTACCTATACTTCATATATGTATATATGCTAGAAATAAAACAGGAAGAATTTCAGTGAGTATATGTTAAAAATTAATACCTTACTGAGAAGTTTGACTTTTCTTTCTACATTAGTTTTCTTTTCAAAATATCTTCCATGAATATTAGTTTTATAATCAGAATGAAAAGTTATTGAAACATGTGCTTCTAAAATCCACTAGACTAAAAGGCTTCCTTACCCTTATCTTTCCAGCATCCAGCACATTTGCTGGCATTCTGCCTGCATGCAGAACTACTGAATAAATAAATATATGAAAGGATGGATAAACAGGATAAACAAATGAATAGACAAAATAAGACAAGGCCATATATATTCAGGCCACTTTGAATGTTATCTTTTCCCCATGTCTCACGTCCAATCTGTTCTCAGATTTTTTTAGCTTTACCTTCATGAATAACACAAATCTGACCCTTTCCCCTCATATACTGATACCACTGTGGTCTAAGCCACCATGCTTGCTGGACCACACAACAGCATCTTAACTGGCCACCCTACTTCCCTTCCTGCCCCTACACCCTACTCTCTATAAAATGGCAGAGTATGATTTAGAATGTAGTCACTCTTTTCTGCTAAAACCTCTAAAGACTTTCCTTGTCAATCAAAATGAAATCTCAAGTCCTTCCAGTGAAAGTTCAGGCCCTCTGCATCTACCCCGTTCCACGTCCCTGACCTCACCTTCCTCTCTTATCCACTCCGCTCCTACCACAACAGTAGCTTTTTGCTCTTGCCTTAGGTTCTTTGCACCTACTTGGCCTCTGCCTGGAATGCTCTTCCCCAAAATAACTGCAAGCCTTGCTCCATCACTTCATTTAGGTCCCTGTGCAAATGTCAGCATATCAGAGTGGACTTCTTAGATTCTCCTAGTAAAAATAGCACCATTTCCCTCCAGCACGCCCCTGCTGTTCTCAGTCCTCTTACTTTGTTTTTCTTCACAGCCTTTATAACCTCCTGATATAACATACATTTATTTGTTTAACATCTATCTCCTTTCCCACCCACCCTGGCTAGAATATAAGCTCTGTTAAAGGGCTTTTCTTATTGCTTTTTCTCTGCTACACACAAAATTAATTCCTCCCAAAATTTATTTTTTGAAAGTTAAAACATAAATACTGTAGAAAGAATTTTCTCAAAGATTTGTAATTAGAACATCCTAAATTTTTTTTCCTTTTTAACCTCAATTTTGAAAACTAAAGACACCCTAAAAGCTTTCAAAATGTCCGTTAAAAAATAATTTGTTAAAAAATAATAAAATAGCTATGTTATAAGACTTACTAGATGTCTGGTATACAAGGTTCTATCATGTACCTGTGCACAATATTATGAATATCTTGATTGCAATATTAAAATATTTTAAGCTATTGATTAGTGTTTATTTATAATGCAGATATTTCAAGACCACTTGATTTCAGTCCTGCCTCTGACACCAGCAAGGTGCTCTTGGGTAATTTGCTTAAACCAGCTCTGTCCCATGGAGAGCATAATGTAAGACACATTAATAATTTTATTTATTTATTTATTTATTTATTTATTTATTTATTTATTTATGACAGAATCTCATTTTATCACCCTTGGTAGAGTGCTTTGGCATCACAGCTTACAGCAACCTCCAGTCTTGGTTGATTCTCTAGCCTCAGACTCCTGAGTATCTGGGACTATAGGCGCCTGCCACAACACCTGGCTATTTTTTTGTTGTTGCAGTTTGGCTGGGGCCGGGTTTGAACCCAGAGGTATATGGGGCCAGCACCCTACTCACTGAGCCACAGGTGCCGCCCACATAAATAATTTAAAATTTTCTGCTAGCCAGGTTCAAGAAAGTTAAAGTGAACAGGTGAAATTAGTTTGAATAACATTTCACTTAAGCAAATTTATCCAAAATATTTCAACTTGTAATTAATGTAAACCAATGTTAATTAGATAAATAATTTTCTTTTCTTTTTTCTTTTTTGTACTAAGTCTTTGAAATCTGGTGGGTGCTTTATACTTAGATCTCCATTCAGACAAGCCACATTTCAAGTGCTGAATCGCCACGTGCACTAGTGGGTGCTATATTAAACAGGCTCAAACTTTTGCCTCAGTTTTCTTATCTATAAAATGTGCATAATAGGGAGGCACCTGTGGCTCAAAGGAGTAGGGCACTGGCCCCATATGCCGGAGGTGGTGTGTTCAAACCCAGCCCCAGCCAAAAACTGCAAAAAAATATAATGATACCAAATAAATTAATAAAAAATGTGCATAATAATGATAGTACCTGTCTCATACAATTAAATTTGTTAACAGATATAAAAATGCGTCAAAAGCAAAACTTTTAAAAAGATATTACAGGAAAGGCGGTGCCTTTCTGCACCGCCTCGTGGGTAGGGTGCCAGCCACATATACAGAGGCTGCTGGGTTTGAAACCAGCCCCAGACCAGCTAAAACAACAATGACAACTGCAACAACAACAAAAAAATAGCTGGGTGTTGTGATGAGCACCTGTAGTCCCAGCTACTTGGGAGGCTGAGGCAAGAGGATCACTTAAGTCCAAGAATTTGAGGTTTCTGTGAGCTGTGATATCATGGCACCCTACTGAGGACGACAGCTTGAGACTCTGTCTCAAAATATATATATATATATATGGGGCGGCGCCTGTGGCGCTAGCCCCATGTGCCAGAGGTGGCAGGTTCAAACCCAGACCTGGCCAAAAACTGCAAAATAAATAAATAAATAAAATACAGGAACACAGGGGAGGGATCTCACTGCTGGAGGCTGGAGACCACTACTTATCATTTTCTTAGTACATCAAAATTACAGGCTTGCTTTATACAGGCAGTCCCCAAGTTACAAACATCCCACTGGCGTACAACTCACATTTAAAAGAACAAAGGCGACTAGCTCGGCACCTGTACCTCAGTGAGCCTGCTAAACAACAGAGACAACTGCAGCCAAAAAATAGCCAGGCATTGTGGTGGGTGTCTGTAGTCACAGCTACTTGGGAGACTGAGACAAGGGAGTCTCTCAAGTTCAAGAATTTGAGGTTTCTGCTGTCACTCTATCCAGGGTGACAAACTGAAACTCTGTCTCAAAAAAAAAAAAAAAAAAAAAAATGAAGGCAATTATGGATAATAGGCAAATGTACCTGTCAGAACTTACAAATGCAACTTAAGAACCCACCTACAGAACTTATCTCATTGGTACCCCAGGGACTGCCTGCCCTGGAGGACAACCCAGGAAGACTCTCTGTAAGAGTGGCCTGATTCAAGGAAGAGGACCTTGTTTTCACCCAAAGAGAGTAGAGGAGATCTCATGACAGCAGATTCAGCAGGGCTATAATCATAAGTTAGCAGAGGTCTAACTTATGTTGATAAGCATACATCATGTAAGGTATGTTGATAGCATACATCTGAAAGGGATCAGTAAAACATTAATGATTTTGTGAGCTGTTAGTGTTCTTTCTTTAATTACTGATATGTAGCCCTAACTTATTTTGAAGTAGCTCATTTCAGCAATAGAAAGTGCAAAATAAGCAACTGCTCTTAAATTATTATCTTTATTTACGAACAACTTGGTAAAAAGACTACTCTTTTTTTTTTTTTTTCATACAGAGCCTCAAGCTATTGCCCTGGGTAGAGTGCCATGGCATCACAGCTCACAGCAACCTCCAACTCCTGGGCTTAAGCAATTCTCTTGACTCAATCTCCCCAGTAGCTGGGACTATAGGCGCCCACCATAACGCCCAGCTATTTTTTGGTTGTAGTTGTCATTGTTGTCTGGCAGTCCCAGCTCTGGTGTATGTGGCTGGCACCTTAGCCACTTGAGCTACAGGTGTCACCCTTTTCTTTTTTTTGAGACAGTTCTCATTCTGTTGCCCTCCTTAGAGTGCTGTAACGTCATAGCTCACAGCACCCTCAAACTCTTGAGCTCAGACAATCCTCTTGCCTCAGCCTCCTGAGTACCTGGGACTACAGGCACCTGCCACAATCCCTGGCTTTTTTTTTTTGCTTTTTTTTTTTGTGACAGAGTCTCACTCTGTCACCCTGGGTAGAGTGCTGTGGCATCACAGCTCACATCAACCTCAAACTCTTGGGCTTGAGCAATTCTCTTGTCTCAGCCTCCCAAGTAGCTGGGACTATAGGCACCTGCCACAATTCCTGGCTATTTTTTGTTGTAGCTGTCGTTGTTTAGCAGGCCTGGGCTGGGTTCAAACCCGGCAGCCTGAGTGTATGTGGCCGGAGCCCTAACCAGCCCTAATCAAGCTGGTCTTGAACTCCTGAGCTCAGGTGATCCATCTGCCTTGTACTCTCAGAGTGCTGGGATTACAGCCGTGAGCCACCATCCCCAACCTAAGAAGATTACGGTACTTTGGATTTTACAGATGAAATTGAGATAAAATAGCTAAGTTACCCAAAGGTTACCCAAAGAGACAGACTGGTTTTGGACTTGGGTTCATCTGTTTCCTAAGCTCATGTTCTTTTCATTTACTGAAGAGTCCTATCTCTTACCACCCTTTCCTATGTAGGTATCATATTTGTTCAAATATTAATTCCTATTTTTTGTTTAAGACTTTAATTTTCAAGATGGTGCTAAATTTTATACCTTAATGCCACACCCACACAGAGACCAAAGAGTCATGAAGTAAGTGTTTTGAGTAGGCAAAATAATTGTCATAACATTCAGTGCCCTGGATTCATGACCATTCTCACAGAGAGTCTTCAGGACATCATTCAGAATCAATTTGTATTTTGAATACAGTTATAGCAATTTTCAGGATGTAGCTTCCCAACTTACAACAGATCAGAATGGTGTTGCTGATCACGTAGCATGTCACCAATAGTAATAAGCAATACGTGATTTCCTATCACCAAGGAAGAAAACAGAAAAATGTAAGAAGAAAAATGTGAGTACTCCAAAGAATAAAAATAATGAGTCATTTAGTAGGGTCAAAATGGCCCTTGTATTTTTTAGAAGGTAGGGAGGTTATACTACACCTTAAAAATTTTTCCACATAAAAATGATTAATATATTTGGGAACTTATAAAGAACACAGTTATCCTCAACAATCTCAGTCCACCCATTTACCCATTAGACACCACATTCAAATTGAATTTAGTATCCAGGAAATTTAAGTTCAAGTCAGGAGGAGACACTCAGTAACTATAAATATTTGTGGAATGAGTGAATGAATGCATAACATAGGTGAAATAAGAGCATAAAACAGATAAATTTAAACTAGACTGATGAGAAGTGGGAGTAGCAGAACCCAGAAGAGGGACCTGAAGCTGTGTTTCATAGAAGGAAGGGAAGCATTTGAGCGTTGAGAGCAGGATGTTGGAAGGGAAGGTAATGGAGAAGAGTAAGATCTATTCAGGCGCCGCGTACAGCTAGGATGGGATCTACTTGGGCACTGCATGCAGCTAGGATGGGATCTGCTCGGGCACTGTGTGCAGCTAGGATGGGATCTACTAGGGCACTGCATGCAGCTAGGATGGGATCTACTTGGGCACTGCGTGCAGGTAGAATGGGATCTATTTGGGCGCCGCCTGCAGCTAGGATGGGATCTATTTGGGTGCCGCCTGCAGCTAGGATGGGATCTAATTTGGTGCCGCGTGCAGCTAGGATGAGATCTACTGGGGCACCGCGTTCAGCTAGGATGGGATCTACTCAGACGCTGTCTGCAGCTAGGATGGGATTTACTCGGGCGCTGGTGCAGCTAGGATGGGATCTACTGGGGCACCGCGTGCAGCTAGGATGGGATCTACTCAGACGCTGCCTGCAGCTAGGATGGGATCTACTCGGGCACTGCGTGCAGCTAGGATGGGATCTACTCGGGCGCCGCGTGCAGCTAGGATGGGATCTACTCGGGTGCTGCGTGCAGCTAGGATGGCTGGTGATGACACTGGAGCCACAAACACAGATTAGACTGTGAAAAGCTTTGTGTATTAAGCTAAAGAGTTTGGACTTTATCTTGAATACTGTGGAAAACCTTTGAAATAGTAGAAGGCCAGACAGGCGGAGTGCTCATACATGTAATCCCAACATTCTGGGAGGGCAATGTGGGAAAAATCCTTGAGCTCAGGAGTTCAAGACCAGCCTCAGCAAGAGTGAGACCTCATCTCTACTAAAAATAGAAAATTAGGCCAAGTGTGGTGGTTCACACCTGTAATTCTAGCACACTAGGAGGCCGAGGCTAGTGTATCGCCTTCAGCTCAAGAATTCAAGACCAGGCTAAGCAAGAGCGAGACCCCATCTCTAAAAAATAGCCAGGCACTGTGGCAGGCACCTGTAGTCCTAGTACCTTGGGAGCCTGAGGCAAGAGAATTGCTTTAAGCCCAAGAGTTTGAGGTTGCTGTGAGCTATGATGCTACAGCACTCTACTGAGGGCAACAATGTGACACTCTGTCTCAAAAAAAAAAAGAAAAAGAAAAAAGAAAAGAAAAAGAAAAATTAGTCACTGTGGTGGTGTGTGCCTGTAGTTCCAACTACTCTGGAGGCTGAGGTAGGAGGATCCATGGAGACTAGAAATTAGAGGTTGCAGTGAACTATGATGACACCACTGCACTCTAGCTTCAACAACAGAGCAAGAATGTCTCAAACAACAACAACAAAAGTGGAAGGAGAGAGACTACCTGGTTAGATTTTTGTTTTAGAAGATCGTTCTAGGACAGATCTCAGGATCTGGAAATGAGAGACTTCTAGACTGGTCTCTAAAACAGAAGGAGGAGAAAAAAAGGTGAGGCTGGAGCCTGAAATGAGTTAGGGCAACTGCAAAGGAAGAGAAGCAGACTGCTACAAAAGACCTTGGCATGAGGAGAATTTAATGACTGATATGGGGAAGATTGGAGGGAGAGAAGGAGGGGATTAGGATAATCCCCGAATTTCTAGTTTTTCACTGTGAACAGAGAAGCAGCTGAAGTTGGTTTCGGACACGCTTTGTTGGAGATGCTTTGTCCTCATCCTGGCATTTTAGCCTTACTATTCTCCACATCCCCATTTGCGTTGTTATTTTTAAAAAAAGGAAAGAAAGAAAAAGACACAGAGAAGGGAAGAAATTTTTTTTGCAGTTTTTGGCCGGGGCTGGGTTTGAACCCACCACGTCCAGCATATGGGGCCGGTGCCCTACTCCTTTGAGCCACAGGTGCCACGCGGGAAGAAACTTTTAAGGACACAAACTAAAATATTGCTTACACATCAAACTGAAGAAAATATTAAGGTCTGGCTTGGCGCACATAACTCAGTGGTTAGGGTGCTGGCCACATACACTGGGGCTGGTGGGTTTGAACCTGGCCTGGGCCTGCTAAACAACAATGACAACAACACCAAAAAATAGCCAGGCATTGTGGTGGGCACCTATGATCAGCTACTTGGGAGGCTGAGGCAAGAGAATTGCTTTGAGTCCAAGAGTTTGAGGTTGCTGTGAGCTGTGATGCCTCATTACTCTACGGAGGGCAACACAGTGAGACTCTGTCTCAAAAAAAAAAAGGTTAATTTTCTTTCTTTTTTTTTTTCTTTTTCTGGGGGGGTGATAGTCTCACTTTGTCACCCTGAGTAGAGAGCTGTAGCATCACAGCTCACAGGAACCTCAAACTCTTAGGCTCAAGCAAGTCCCTTGCCTTAGCCTCCCGAGTAGTGGGGAGTACAGGCCCCCACCACAACACCCGGTTATATTTAGAGACAAGGTCTCACTCTTGCTCTGGCTGGTCTCAAACTCCTGAGGCTCACTTGCCTTGGACTCTCAGAGTACTAGGATTACAGGTGTGAGTCTACACCTGGCCCTTAAGGTAATTTTCTTAAAAGTTAATTAACATATAAAGAGCTTTTAGCAGAAGTAGATAATATTTGTTTAGTTTTGAGGTCTAGACAGTTTTCTTTGTCACTGAAATAAATAAATTCCCGTTTTTCTCCTGTTCTCTCTGATCTATTTTTGCTAAGTCGTATTTATGTACCATCTGCAAACCAATGAAATTTGCTATTCAAATTTTCCTAGTTGCCTATGAATATTCTGCTCCTATTTACAGATCTCTAGATTATATTTTAATAGATTAAAAAAACCTGGAGGGTCAAATGCACATTTTGTCTTCTACAAGCCTCTGCCCAACTTTATCTCCTCTTCTTATACTCTCTCTGCGATCTCACTGAGAGCTATTATCCTGAAGGAAGGGAATTCTGTCATATGGCAGAATTCTTACATATACTTGTACAGTTGTTTTATAAACTAGTTTCCTCTTTTAGCAAAGTCCTTCTTGACAGAGTACTATTTCACTTTTTTTGGTAGTTCCTTATATAGTTGTTGCTGCAATTGTGAGGTTCAACATGTCCTGAATTTGAAGTTTTGAAATTTGAAGTTTTCCTCATCCTTTCTTTTTCTTCACAGTTTTCTAACTGCTCTGAGTAGGCAATGTTATCTCAATATGCTAAGATAATCTTTGTCTTTTAAAAGAAAGGTGTCCCAAACACCCAAGCAAGTCCATACAAGAGTACTTTACCCTTTTGACCTACGCAGATAGCTGGTTTCCACTGAGGCTCTTCATGTAGTAGACATGCTGTCCTGGAGGAAACCAAAATTATCTTCTATTAGAGACAAAGGTCAGAAGCCTCTTTCAGAGGTTTCTTTCAATCCAAGATCACTATTAAAATCCTGTTGGCCAAAATGGTTAAATATACACAAATGCAATGGTGTTTTCTAAACACATTTCTTTTCTTTTCTTTTTTTTTTTTTTTTTTTTTTTTTTTTTGCAGTTTTTGGCCAGGGCCAGGTTTGAACCCACCACCTCCGGTATATGGGGCTGGTGCCCTACTCCTTTGAGCCACAGGCACCACCCAACACATTTCCTTTTTTTTTGAGACAGTTTCGAAATGTGTCCCTGAGTAGAGTGCTATAGTATCACAGCTCACAGCAACCTCAAACTCTTGGGTTCAAGCCATCCTCTTGCCTCAGATTTTCTATTTTTATTTATTTATTTACTTACTTATTTTTGAGACAGAGCCTCAAGCTGTTGCCCTGGGTAGAGTGCCGTGGCATCCCAGCTCATAGCAACCTCCAACTCCTGGGCCCAAGCGATTCTCCTGGCTCTGCCTCCCAAATAGCTGGGACTACAGGCACCTGACACAATGCCCGGCTATTTTTTGGTTGCAGCTGTCATTGTTGTTTGGTGGGCCTGGGCTGGATTTGAACCCGCCAGCTCAGGTGTATGTGGCTGGCACCTTAGCCTCTTGAGCCACAGGCGCCGAGCCAGATTTTCTATTTTTAGTGGAGATGGGGTTTTGCTTTTGCTCAGGCTGGTCTCAAATTTGTGAGCACAAACAATCCACCTGCCTGGGCCTCCCAGAGTGCTAGGATTACAGGTGTGAGCCACCACGCCTGGCCCACATTTCCATTTGGAAGGAGTATCCTGGGCCTCACCCAGAGCCATGTCCATGAAGCTATCATTACATTCCTGACTCAAGGTTGGGCCTATATTAATTTCAGTACATTCATTGACTCTGAGAGTCATTTTCGTTTGGTTTTCCAAAATGTACCATGATAGAAGATGCTGTGGTGTCTCGTATTAAGATTCTAATTTTCCCCAGTGCATCCCTGTAGTTCTAACCTGAGGTGAGAGGACAGCTTGAGCTCAGGAGTTCTAAGCTGTTGTGTGGCATGCTCCAGTGTCCCCCCTAAGTTCAACATCCATATATTGACCTTCTGGGAGCAGGGGACGACCAGGTCGCCTGAGGAGGGGTACACAGGCCCAAGTTGGAAATAGAGCAGTTCAAAACTCTCTTGCTGGCTAGTAGTGGGATTAGGCCTGTGATTAGCCCCTGCACTTCAGTCTGGGCAACATAGTGGGGCAACATTTAAAAAAAAAAAAAATTCTGGTTTATATTGCTTCACAGTAGAAAGGAATGAACTGCTGATGCATGCAACAACGTGGATAATCTCCACGGAGTTTTGCTGAACAAAAGCAGGTGATCTCAAAAGATTACATCATCTATAATTCCATTTATATTGCTTCTTTGATAGAAATTTTGCAATTTAAACAAATATAGTTTAAAAGCATATATGTCAAGAGTCATAAATGCAGAATATCATTGGAAGTAACTGGTAATAGTGAAAAAAAAATTTGGGAAATTAGGTGACAAAATAGAAGATCTGAAGATGCATTGCCTGCCTTATCTCTTTTTTTATATTTTGAATTCAGGACCATGTTTAATATCTATTTATAAATCAATAACATTTTTAAAAACACACAAAGACTTTTATTTATTTAGGGTTTCCTGGCATCATAGCTCACAGCAACATCAAACTTTTGGGTGCAAGTGATCCCCTTGCCTCAGCCTCCCAAGTTGCTAGGATTATGGACACTAATCACAACACCCGGCTAATTTTTCTACTTTGGGTAAAGATGGGGTCTCCCTCTTTGTCAGGCTTGTCTTGAACTCCTGAGCTCAAGCAATCCACCTGCCTCAGCCTCCCAGAGTGCTAGCATGAGCCACTGGGACATTTTCCCTACCTAACCTTCACAAACTATTAATATTTGTGGAAAGAGTTAACAACTATAAACTATAAATCTTTTTCTGGAGCTACAGTGAGATTTGTCAAAATTCTTGCTGTATCAGCTGGAAGAACACATCCTTAGACGATAAGGGTCTGGTCAGGGATACTTTGTACTGATTAGTGATCCAGAGATGTCCTTGCACATGCTGTGTCTGGCTGCCCGATTGTCTAACCATCATTTATGCCTGCGGCTCACTAAAAATAGGAGTTAGACATGTGTCCTCTGAGTGCACAATTTCCTCTAAGGGACCCTAGACCCTTCAGTTTCCTTGTGCTGCTCTAATCGCCTCCTTAGTTTGGTTACTCATCCTTTGTGGCCAAATAGTAACCTGTGTTCTGATGAGATACTGGAAGGTGGTGTTCAAGTCCCCAAGATGTTCCTCCCATGTTACCTGTTCCTCATCCTTTCTTACAACTAAGTAAATGTGGTTCTGGGTGAGACTGCAGGGTCTTAGGAGTTTGAATAAGTGGAAACTGAAACTCAGTGTACTGGTCTTCAGTTTGACGGTAAAGGACCACAATGCTTCATCTTTTCATAGGAAAAATAGCTGAAATAACAATAAGCTGCTTCACTGGGCACAGTCGCGCGCACGTATAATTTTAGCACTCTGGGAGGCTGAGGTGGATAGATTGCTTGAGCTCAGGTGTTTGAGACCAGCCTGAGCTAGAGTGAGACTTTGTCTGTAAAAATAGCCATGTGTTATGGCAGGTACTTACAGTCCTAGCTACTTGAGAGTCTGAGGCAAGAGAATCACTTGAGCCCAAGAGTTTGAAGTTGCCGTGAGCTACGACGCTACAGCACTTTACCAAGGGAGACAAAGTGAGACTCTGTCTGCCCCCCCAAAAAAAGGCATTTTAAAAGATGGATTTAGCAGAATTATACATTATGGCTAACAAGTATCAGTTCAGATTAATGTAATCAGGAGTCCTACTTTGTTTTTAAATTTTGCTTCATTTTACAGAGCATAAATATTAAATATTTATAAAATATACTTCACTTGAAATGCTTTCAATGTAAAGCACAATTCAAGTGTAAAACAATGTATATTGTCTCATGAATACATTACACTATGAAAAAAATTAATAGCTTCAAATAAATAGATAATGCTGCACAAACACTTGTCCAAAAAATGGTGTTTTATTTTTCTGGAGGCACAACATCACTCAGTCACCCTGGGTATAGTGCTGTGGTATTTTCACAGCTCATAGCAACAGCTCAATCTCTTGGGTTTAAGCAATCCTTTTACCTCAGCCTCCTGAGTAGCGGGGACTACAGGAATGTGCTACTGCCCTTGGCTAGTTTTTTTTATTTTCAGTAGAGTCAACCGTCTTACTCTTGCCAAGGCTGGTATTGTACTCCTGCATTCCACTAACCTCCGCCTCCCAGAGTGCTGAGATTACAGGCATGAGCCACTGTGCCTGGCCAGCCCAACAAATGGCATTTTAAACAGAGGAAGGAAGAGCAAAAGAAATGTCAATTGGTTTCATTCTTTTAGTTGTGCTGCCTAAGATTTAAAAACAAATTTTTAAATTCTACTAGCGGTGTTAACATTAAGTTACCATCTAAAGTGGATAGAACTGGGTGGCTGAGACAAGAGGATTACTTGAGTCCAAGAGCTTGAGGTTGCTGTGAGCTATGATGTCATACCATTCTACCCAGGGCAACTGAGTGAGACTCTGTCTCAAAAATAAATAAATAAATAAAAATAAAAATAATCTGGATTGAACTAGCACCAAGTCTCTAAAAATACTTAAGTTGTTAGAAAATTTAGTTAGAAAAATACCATTCTACCCAGGGCAACTGAGTGAGACTCTGTCTCAAAAATAAATAAATAAATAAAAATAAATAAAAATAATCTGGATTGAACTAGCACCAAGTCTCTAAAAATACTTAAGTTGTTAGAAAATTTTAACTTTCCAGGTGGCGGTGATATGGCCAAATCACAAGAGATGGCACACAGATGCCACTAATGTTTCACATTTTCTATACATCTGAGATGGTGATTCATACACACATGTCATCAGCTAGTCTTTCTGGCTCAGTGATAAGTGTAGAAATCACGATTCTTATTAAGAACCTCACATGAATTCTAAGAACATTGACCTGTGTGCTTTTTTCTTGGAAACAAAACAAGACAGCATAAATCATATTTTTAACCTATAATAATAAAAGAAACCCCCCCTTTTTTTTTTTTTTTTGAGACAGAGTCTTACTTTGTCACCCTCAGTAGAGCGCTGTGGCATCATAGCTCACAGCAACCTCAAACTCTTGGGCTTACGCAATTCACTTGCCTCAGCCTCCCAAGTAGCTGGGACTACACGCACCCACCACAGCACCCGGCTACATTTGGAAACGAGGTCTTGCTCGGGCTCAGGGTAGTCTAGAACTCATGAGCTTAAGCAGTCCACCCACCTCAGCCTCCACCTCAGTCTCCCAGAGTGCCAGGATTACAGGCGTGAGCCACAGCACCCAGTTATATTTAGAGATGAGGTCTAGCTATGGCTCAGGCTAGTCTCGAGCTCGTGAGCTCAATCAATCCACCCACCCCAGCCTCCCAGAGTGCCGGGATTACAGGTGTGAGCCACTGGGCCGGCCAAGAAAACCCGTTTTTTCCTTTTCCTTTTTCTTTTTTTCTTTTTCTTTTTCTTTCTTTTTTTTTTTTTTTTTTTTTGCAGTTTTTGGCCAGGACCAGGTTTAAACCCACCACCTCCAGTATATGGGACCGGGTGCCCTACTCCTTTGAGGCACTGGTGCTACCCAAGAAAACCCATTTTTAAAAGTCTCCTGGGCGTATCCATCATCCTTTTCAGCTGAGAGGCTGGAGTATAATAACCACAACTTTGGCATAGACCAAAGTTCAACAAGTAGTTCCAACACCATCTACTTACTACTCTAGCAGGGAAGGCTACCAGGAGATCTGGTGGGTTATCTATTTACCTGGTCCAACAGCCACAGAGGCAGACTAAATACCTCCACACAAGTGAGATCATCAGGGCAGCTTGCCATATATAGAAAGCAGTATTTATAACCCATTTTATCTTTGCTAATTGAGCTGTCCATGCTTTCACATGAGTTATGAGCTCATCTGCCATCCTGTTGATCTTTCTTTCCAGCCTCGTGTATCTGGCGAGCGCATCCATCATATTGGCAGTGGAGAGCTCTTGTTTCATTCTAGATCTCTATTCTCATCTGCAACTCTTGCTCTGTCCTTCTGAAGCAACCTGGATATGGAAGAAGAGAAGTAACAGGAGAATCCTAAGGACAATGCGCACAAACGTGAAGCGGAGCCAACAGCCATGCCCCACTTTTGGCCTTGGTGGTGCTCATCCTCGGCTCCATGGGGACCACTCTGGTGGTCACCTATATGACATTTTTTGAAATAACTGCATTCTTTGTTTCAGATATAGTCTTACTTTGTTGCCCTTGGTAGAGTGCTGTAGCATCGTAGTTCACAGCAACCTCAAACTCTTGGGCCCAAGCAATCCTCTTACCTAAGCCTCCCAAGTAGCTGGGACTACAGGCGCCCTCCACAACACCCAGCTATTTTTAGAGATGAAGTCTCTCTCTTACTCTGGCTGGTCTCCAACTCCTGAGCTCAGGTAATCCACTAACCTTGGCCTCCCAGTGTTGGGATTACAGGTGAGAGCCACCGCGCCTGGCCTGAAATAACAGCATTTTAGAAATGAAGGACAAATCAGTGGTTTCCAGGGATTAAGGAGGGGTGTTTAAAAAAGACAATGCAAGAGATCTTTGTGATGGTGGAACTTTTTAATAGCATGCCTCTGGTAGTAGATACTTGAATCTACAAAGACACTAAAATTATATAGAACATAACATACACACTAGCAAACAGGGGCATATAAATATAAGGAAGTCTGGGGAAAAACTGAAAATGATTGGTAGATTGTGCCAATGTCACAACTAAGCATCCTTGGTTAGGATATTATACTACGTAATTTTTGTAGGTATCATATATTATTATGAAAAATGAAGTGCATTTATACATACTGATATAGAAACATGCTATATTATAAAAAAGAAGCATGCCAAATAGCTTATATAATACAGTACTAAAATGTAGGAGACTGAGCACCAGGCTTGTAGGAGCAGTGACCGATTCTTGAGGGAGGCGCTGTGAGAGGAACAATCTCCTAGCCGGCATGGAGATGCTTTGCAGCACGGAGACAAGCCCTCAAGCAACTGATAAGATTCCTCACTCCTTAGCAAGAAGGTGTTGGACCTTGAACATTTCTGATGCAACAGGGTGGGAGTTGAGCCCATGGGGAAAGAGCATGTAGGGACCATTGAGCACATGATCCAGTGGGCCCCCCATAACTGTTGTATAATGCTTCAATGAAAGGCCACGCACAGCAGAGGTGACTCTGGGCTTTCCCTGCACCTATGGGAAGTTCGCCTCTTGCAAGCATTGTACTTCTAATCCATGTCCCGGCTGTTTCCTTCGTGCAGTGACGGGGTGCCATAGCGGCACCGACAAGGGTGACAAGGTGGCATAGCACCACTGACACTAAAATATCATATAATGTGAGCCACCGAGTCTGGCTATAAACTGTTTCTTATTTGTCCTTCCAGAACTCTTAGCACCTATCTGCAAAGACATAATAACTGTATTTGGTTTCCATTTCTGGTGATTTTCTCAAATCCTCAACAATCACCATTTACTTCATCTCTATATTTGCAGAACATATACTGGGGTTGTGTTATAAGCATATAAGCAAGGGTTATAAGGGGTTATAAGCAAGCACGTAATATCATCCTTGACTTTATGATGTTAATAATATAACTACTGGAAAATAGAGCATATCCATACAACGTCAATAACTATACAATATAGCATAAGCATTACATGTATTATGTAAGTATTATATCCATATTATATATGTACAAGTATTTTATGTATTTAATTGCTATTGACAGTAAGTGTTAAGAAATGATCAGAGGAAAATTGCAAACATCTAGAGAAATCCAATAATACTTTTGGATTAAGAGACAGAAATGAATTTAGGATTTTATTTAAGATTGACTGATTCAGCTACAAAAAGATTTATGTAGAGAAAAGATAGGAAATAAAGTTGGACAGGAAGAAAAGAGTCTTAACGTAAAAAGTCTTGAACATCAGCCACCTGACATTCAGTCTACATTTAATATGAACAGAACTTGGATCAAGAACCATGTGAGCCAGGATATCTGAATTTTGGTATATTGATTTGTTTTGTGTAGCTAAAACTCCTGCCCTTTTAGTTGATTAGCTTTAAAATTATTTTGAACTTTATTTCTATTAATTTAAGAAATTTATTTGGGAATGGACCCAATTCTCTTTAGAGATTTATTACCCTTCTCCATTTTCTCTGGATGCCAGAGAGAGACGTTTTAAATGTCAGTTAGGATACATGCAGAAAGCAAGGTCTAAGGCTTTTAGACTACAAATCCTACCTAAAATGCCAAGTACACACTACTAAAATTTCCCTTTATGAATAAGAAGAGTCTTCAGCTTCTTTTCCAGTTATATGTGGAGATGGAGGAGGAGAAAATGCCTAAAAGCTAAGTACAAACACTGTAGTTAGATGGTATTCTGAGGATAATGATACTTGGCATTTAAAAAGCAAGGCCACTTATCACTTCCAATGTGCTATCACATATATTTGAGCCTCTGGAATACAGCCCTTGGTAAACATCAGAAGGGGCTGAGTAATGGCACATTAGTGGTAGATCCATACTTTTTAGGAAGTCAATTCAACATTGTGCATGATTTAGGATGGTAACAAATTGAAGCCTTCATCTTATATTCTTCATGTCTTCATTTATTTGAGCAAACTGGGGAAAGCAGTAGTGAGAAGCCTCAGAGTTAAAAAGTAAAAATAAAAAAGAAAGAAAAGAAAAACAAAATACTTTTTTAGTCACAGTCAGAAAAATACCTATGAGTCTTAATAAAGCTGCAATGCAGTATAATTCAGCAGAAAATGTTCAACAGGTTTCTGAGAACACTTACTAGCCTAACCATGTAACTTGGGTCATAGATCCAAACTTCTCTGAGTCTCATTTTTGTTATCTATACTGTAAGTATACCCCCATCCTGCTACCCTGCATATTAGTTGTGAAGATCAAATATGAGTTGTAGGCATAAAAGTTAATAAATAAAAGACTAATACCAAGGCCAAGAGTGGTGGCTCACATCTATAATCCTAGTGCATGTCTGTAAGCTGAGGTGAGTAGATTGCTGGAGTTTAGAAGTTTGAAACTTGAGCAAGAGGTAGACCCTGTCTCTGAAAATAGCAAGGCGTTGGCCAGGTGCAGTAGCTCACACCTGTAATCCTACCACTTGGGAGTCCCAAGCAGGTAGATTGCTGGAGCTCAGGAGTTCAAAACCAGCCTGAGCAAGAGGTAGAGCCCATCTCTAAAAATAGCCAGGCATTGAGGCGGATGCCTGTAGTTCCAGCTACTTAAGAGGCTGAGGCAAGAGGATCTCTCGAGCTCAAGAGTTTGAGGTTGCTATGAGCTATGATGCCATGGCACTCTACAAAGGGCAACAAAATGAGACTTTGTCTCCAAAAAAAAAAAAAGACTATCTATATCCTCAAGTATAGCTGACCCGAGTATAAGCCGACCCCCTTAATTTTACCCTAAAACTGGGAAAACTTAGTGACTCGAGTATAAGCCGAGGTGGAAAATGCAGCAGCCACTGGTAAATTTCAAAAATAAAAATATATACAAAACAATTACAATAATTGAGGAATCAGTAGGTTAAATGCTTTTCAATATTTATTGCTAAAGAAAAACTGTAAACTGGCAACAACAACTTTAAAACTTTAAATAAAGTGCAGAAAACCATAGCTTAACAGGTAATCAAGC
>CAUYPK010102897.1:0-25390 GCA_963574355.1 Loris lydekkerianus
TTAATTTTTTTTAAATAAAAAAATATAAACCCATTTTGGGCGGTACGTGTGGCTCAATGGTTTTTGGGGCCTGCCCCTTTTGCATGTGTTTTTGGTTTTAAACCAACCCCCACCAAAAAATTGAAAAAAAAAAAAAAAACAAAAAAAAAAAAAAGAAAGAAAGAAGGAAAGAACCCTCCCTCCCACCCCTGCCAAAGTCTGAGAAATATATTTGGCCATTTTCTGGATAATCTTGGACACAAAGTGGCAGGATTTATAGATCATTGGTAGGTGTATGCTATGGTTTGAACGTATGTGTCCCTCCAATATTCATATTTTGGAACTTAACCCCCAAAATGATGGTATTAAGAGGTGGGGACTTTGTGAAGTGATTGGGTACTGAGAACTCAACCTTCATAAATGGAATTAGTACCTTTGTAGAAGGGTTTGAAGGAAAATGTAAGCTCCTTTGACATTTTCTGCCATGTGAGGGCTCCACATGAGAGTATCCTCACCAAACAATGAATCTTCTAGCACTCTGACATTGAAGTTCTTAGCCTCCAGAACTGTAAGGAATAAATGTCTATTGTTTATCAATTTCCTAGTCTAAGGTATTTTGTTATAATGGCAGGAATGGACTAAGACAACATAAGAGATTGATTAAAATTTATTATATTAAAAATAATTTCTTCAAGCTCTTCTTTGTAAACTGAGCCTCAAGATAGACTCAATGGGAGTAAGACTCCATTAAGGGACTGGTGGAGAAGCAGAGCAGTGACTGGGGTGGCTGCACAGTACTATTCTAATGTGAGGGACTGAGGGAACAGAGAGCCTAATGTTCTTATCTGGTCCACTAGTAAGCAATAGCTGAGGTGGAAGTAGGCAAGTGCCTTCTGAATCTGGCTGCCTCCAATAAGTCCATCTTTTCCTTTGGGGAGGGTGAGGTATAATTTTTTTAAAAGACCATCTCTGTCCTAAAGTCTCCCTACTATCCCATCCCAGTCTGATCCTGGTCTGAGTACAGAAAGTGAAAGGTATACCTCTGTGTCAACTCTGGGTGCAAAGTGCCCTTTTCCCCCAAGTTGATCACTTAACCTTAAATTTGAATACAGGATCCAGTATCAAAATACTGTGTTTATGCTAGCAAGCATATGCTTTCCCCTCTTGATCATCAAAAGAGAGTAATTAAAATGCTGCAAATGTATTAGAAGCAACTCAATAATTGTCTTAAGAGAGTTGCATAGGGGTGCCATATAGTAACACACATAAAATAGTTATCAGTCTCTGGCACACAGTAGACACTCAATATTAAGTCCCCTTCCTGTCCTTCTTCTACAGAAAAGAGTGGCACAGAATAAGTAATTTTTGTCCTATAAATTCCCTGTTTGACCACCCCTTGCTATAAATGAAGACATGCCCTCCCACTAATTTCTCTGCCATTCCTACAGACATTCCTTATGTGAGATGGCTTCGTCCTTACCCCTTCTGTCCCCTTCTTCGGGATACCTATAGTATGCTGCTGTCCCTCAATGATGCAATACCTCAAACAGCACCCGGTTCCCTGGTATGGGCTGACTAATGCCAGAAAAACAGAAGGGTTTCTTTACCTTAGCTTAGCTACAATTATGTTTTTCTAGGCTAAGTGTTTCTTTAGGGTTTTCTTTTGTTTGGTTTGGTTTGGTTTAACAGCCACAACTTGTTGTTGACTCACATTTAGTTTCTAGCCAAAGGAAATCCCTGAGCCTTTTTTCCCCCACGTTATGCTTGTTAAGCTGTCTCACACCCCTACCCAGATCTGGGACAGCTGTTTTCTTTTTTAGACCTGAGTAAAGGACTTCTCATGCCCATTAAATTCCATCTTGTTAGAGTCATTTTATCCATTCTAGCCTTTAGCACATCAACTGTCCTGTTTCATTGCTACTCAACACATCCATATTTTTAAAATTAGAATGGTTGTCCAATGATATCCTTTATTGAAGACATTGCTAAAATGTTTAGGTAGGACAAGAGGCAACACAAAAGCCCTGTGACCTGTCAAAAGAAGCCTCTGAACAGGCTAAAAGGCTCTTTGTGTATGTTTATTCAACTGGACATGTATTCATCTAATTGATCTAGAACCACTCCACATTATGACACATTTTTTGAAACAAATCATGAGGAACTGTGTCAAGTACTTTATTTAAGCCCTTTATCCACAATTTATGCTGCATTCGTTCCATCTTTTAATCTAGAAAAGTAAAAAAATTTACTGTGGAGTGGCTTACTCTTTGGGACTACTGGACCAACATATGAGATATACCTCCCTTCTCCATCCCCCTCACTCACACTCACACACAAAAACCCTGTAGTGGGGAAGATGAGTTAAATTAGGCTTTCTCCACCTGAAGGCCATGAGGTGCCAGGCCTGAGGGCCATGAGATACTCAATTGTTTTGAATAACTCTGCTTAAGCTGGCAGGTGCTGTGTGTTCCTAAGTAATCATCATTATTAGTGTTTGATTTCGAGACACTGTTCTTCTGGCTACTCTATAAGGTTCCAAAGGTTTCCACTGGTGGTTGAGGGAAAAGCTTACTATGCTAGCTTGCCTGGCCCCCGCCATGAGCTGAATGAAGAAAGATGCCTGTTCACTGGCTGCCTCAAGTTGAATAAAGGGGCATATCACAGCTACCTTTAGCTCCTTGGTTCTTTTTCAGTTTGTCCCAATCTAATGTGAACCTTTTTGGCCTCAACCATTGGCACTACACCTATGGGCTTAGTTTTCTAAACTCTACCCTTTTATTCATAGACACAGTACAGCACTCCCATTCAGAGTTTGGAACTCAGCCTCAAATCCTCCACCATCCACTGTATCAATGTGGGCAATGCACCTCACCAATCTGTGCATTGGGTTCTTCACCAGTAAAATGGTGATAAGAATAGAACACACATCATAGGACTAAGGATTGAATAGCATAACATTTGTAAAGAAATTTAGAGGCATTTCTACCACCTTGGTAAGCAGTATATGATTCTGGAATTCAGGGGATGTTTGAGCTAGAGATATAAATATAAGAATCATTGGCATATAAATGGTATTTGTTTTAGCTTGGGTTCCCCTAGAGACAGACTCTGTCGATGATTTGAGTGAGAATACTTTATTTGGGCAGAAAGTCTCAGAAATACTGGTAGACAGTGGGGAACTAAGACAGGAAAATGAAGGAAGTCAATAAAGGTACCTTATGAAGTAAGTTACCTCTGCAGGTGACAGAATTTCAGTCCTATTGTGGGACTCTAGGAGAAAGTGTAGAATAGGACTTAAAGTTACCTAACTTTAATCAGAACAATAGGATAACCATCCACCAGACTGCCACTCACCTTTGGTTGATGGCTCTTCTGGGGGCACTAACCCTTCAGTGCTTCCAGCTTCTTCACAGGAGAGTCCAGTGTTCTCTGGGCCAATAAAAGCCCCCTAGGCAGAGAATCAGAAGTGTTCCCAATATGCAGCCCTCTGTAGGTAGAAGTGAGTCTTGAGGAGATATGGGTAGGATGCGCAAGAATCAGATTCTCTGCAATCATGCTAAGAGTGAGTGAAGTCAGAGAGAAGATATAATCACCAAAGCTCTATAGCATTCCACCCTCCAGAGGTCAAGAAGATGGAATCAGCAAAGGAGACCAAGGCAAGGCCAGGGAAAATGGGAGGGTGAAGTCCTAGAATCCAAGGGAAGAGTGCTCCAAGCAGCAAGCAGAGATCAACCATGTCAAGTGCTGTAGAAGGGTCAAGTTGAGGAATGAAGATTGATCATTGGATTTAGGGACTGGGAGGACACTGGTAACCTTAACAGGAGCAGCCTTGGAGGTTTGGTTCAGGATAGGGGATGATCTAAAAGAGAAAAGAAAAAATGGAGACAGCCTGTATAGACAACACTTAATTTTGTTGCAGAGAAACATAAGAGTATCTGGAGGGGGGGTTCAAAAGAGAGGCTGTGTATTCTAGTCTGTGTTTGCATGTTTAAGATGAGAAATGCTGCCATATTGTATGTTTATGGGATTAATCCAGTCAATAGGGAAGAATGGATGGAAAAAAGAAAGAAAATTATGGATCTGCTATGCCCTTAGAAAGTGCTATGGTGGGTGGCTCCTGTGGCTCACAGGAGTAGGGCACCGGCCCCATATGCCGGAGGTGGCTGGTTCAAACTCAGCCCCAGCCAAAAACTGCAAAAAAAAAAAAAAAGAAAGTGCTATGGTATGGACATGATGACTTGTTTGGCTCCACAAAGTCTCATGTTGAAATAAAATTCCCAGTGACAGAAGTGAGGACTGATTGGGAGATGTTTGGATCCTGGGAGCCAATCCCTCACGAATGGCTTGGTGCTTGGCGTCATTCTCCTGGGACGTGAGTTCTTACTCTTAGTTCCCTCGAGAGCTGCTTGTTAAAAAGATCCTGGCATCTACCCCCCGTCTCTCCCTTGCCTTCTCCCTTGCCTTATGATCTTCACAGACCAACTCCCCTTTGCCTCCCACCATGAGTGGAAGCAGTTTGAGGCTCTTACCAGATTCAGGTGCTGGAGCCCTCTTCTTCCACAGCCTGAAGAACCATGAGCCAAATAAACCTATTTTCTTTATAAAGTATCCAATCTCAGGTATTCCTTTATGTCAATGCAAAACAAACTAAGACAGTGAGAGAATGAGACCTTGTACACAATGGTGGGGGGGCTTCCTCAGGAGCACAGTCTATCCGACAGTGAGAAGGCAATGGGTGTGGCCACAGATGCAGACAGGTGGTGGCCTATGTAGAAATTCTCTTCTTACAGGCAATAATTTTGAGAAAAACCAGGAAGTCATTTAAGCCGGTAACTGATGACTGGGGCAGAGGGGATAGTGGAGGAGAGAGGAAATGGGAAGGGTGGCCAAGCAGCACGAGAGGCCCATTTGAGGTTAGTAGCCATAAATTTAAAGCAAGAGCACAAGAGCAGTCAGCTGGATTGTGTCATCTTCCAGCCATGTTCAGCTGCTTGGGTGCAGGCATGAGGTAGGGGAGAATCAGATTTAACCAAGGCTGGGTAAGCTTTACTTACAACCTCCAACATTTAATTTTGCTCTAGGACAGCGGTTTTCAACCTGTGGGTCGCGACCCCTTTGTAACAATGAAAATACATCAAGGCATTAGGAAGGTTGAGAGCCACTGCTCTAGGAACATAGTATATAGTAATTAGCTAAGAATAATCCTGAATTCCAAGATTCTTGAGAATATGTTATAAGCAAAGCCATATAAAAGATTTAAGGGAAAGCAAAGCAGAAGATGCTTTACTCAATCTATTTTGAAAGTGTTACAATGCAAAAACTGAACTGGGATTTATCAGGAAATAACAAGTTAACCTCTTTATCTTCAATAAATGTGAATTGGTTTTCTTCTCTGAGTCTAATGCATCCTGTAGCTGATGATTAGTTAAGTAATCAGAACTCAACATATCATTTAACTATTAGAATTGTAAATAACCTGTTGCAGTTTACAAGAAGCTCAGTGTATTATTACACAACCACAGGGATTTAAGAAGCAAGAAGAGTGTGTTTGAAGTAGCTCCACCTTTTACAGTAACAATGTCTTACTTTGGAGATTTTTCAGGTAGAGTTCACATGTGATAAGCCTCTGGTCAAAGATTGTAAGAAAACTCTTGCAAACCTGAAGCTGGATAATTGGAACCTCCATTTTATCCCAGCCAATGGCAGTTTAGGTACTGTGTCTATCTGGTTTCTAGACAAGGTCAAACAGCTGATTTATAGGTGCTCAGAAGACATCCATAGCACCAAGCCGCAGGAGGTGTCCAACAAACAGGGGGAGACAGAGGGTAGAATAGTGTCCACAAAGGATTTGTTCATGTCCCAATTCCCAGACCCTGTGGACCTAAGCTTATTTGTAGAGGTAATTAAATTAAGAATCTTTGGATGAGACTGTTGTAGATTTAGACTAGTTGATTCTAAATCCAGTGACTGGTGTCCTTCTAAGACAGTAGTTCTCAACCTTCCTAATGCCATGACCCTTTAATACAGTTCCTCATGTTGTGGTGACCCCCAACCATAAAATTACTTTCGTTGCTACTTCATAACTGTAATTTTGCTACTGTTATGAATCATATTGTAAATATGTGATATTAGGTGACCTCTGTGAAAGGGTTGTTTAACCCCCAAAGAGGTTGCGACCCACAGGTTGAGAACCACCGTTCTAAGAGAAAGGACAGGGAGATTTGACACACGCAGAAACTCAGAGATGAAGGTGTAGTCAAGAAGGAGACAGAGATGTCTACCAGTGCCAAGGGTTGCTGGCCACTACCAGAAGCCAGAAGAGAGCATGGAACAGATTCTCCCTTAGACTCTTCAGAAGGAGCCAACCCTGCAGACACCTTGCACTCAGACTTCTGGCCTACTGAACTGTGAAGGAATAAATTTCTATCGCTTTTAAGCCACCAAGTTTGTAGTAATTTTTTATGGAGCCCTAGAAACTGATACAGGGAATGAACTCACATTTTAGTAAAGTGAAATGGTCAGAAAAAAAGATAATGAAGCATTCTTAGGGCTAGGGAAGGAGACTGAGATGACTTTAGCTTCCAAAACTTTCCTGTAGGTTCTCTATAGAAGAAACTACATATCCTGATAGTCAGGAAAACCTTGTAGTTACTTGAATCTATTGTCCTATTTCCATGAAAGTGTTTGCAAATATTTTGTTCGCACAAAAGTCACACCCATATGATTTAGTCAGCATGATCCTATTGTCCTGATCCTATTCTCCACTAGAAGGTAGTATGTGCTGAGAAGGCTGTGCTGGAAGGCAGTACTTGGGGAAGGCAGGTTCTCAACCTGTGGGTCATAACTCACAAGAACTGCATTAAAGGGCTGCGGTATTAGGAAGGTTGAGAACCACTGTCTAGACCCTTGTATGTCCCTGATTTCTGAATTGTCTCATCTAGAATGTAAAGAAATGGCAACCAATATTGCACTTTGATGCTTTTATTCATCTGATGCTTTTATTCACTATGTTCTCTACCCTAAGTGCCCTCTCCTTCCTACGCAGTCCTGGCTAATCCTTCAAAACTTGCCCAAATGCCTTCTGCCCTGTGAAGTCCTCCTTGGAAGTGCAGCATCAATTCTGCTGCCTTCTACATTCCCACACACCTATGTAACTCTGTTAAAGGACTTACAGCATTCTATCATAGCTTAGCTTTAGGTATATCTTACCCAAAACACCCCCAAAGAAGCATCATGACTTATTCATATCTGAATCACCAGCACTTAATCTAGAACTTAGCTCAATAAATGCTTTTTGTGTGAAATAAGGAAAGCAGTACCTTAGACCAGTGTTTTTCAACCTTTTCTATCTCACACCACACTTGAACCTATAGTTAAACTTCTGTGGCATACTTCAATTATGTTCATATATACACACATATATATATATAGTGCTTCAAACTTCTTTCAAAAATAATTTAGAAAATGATCCTTAAAAATTTTTGCATCACACCTAAAATCCTTTCACAGCACACCAGTGTGTCATGGCTGGGCCTGTTGAAATCTCTGCCTTAATAATCTCTAGTAACCAAATTCAAAGTGTACAACTGCTATGATTTCGCTTCATCAATTTTGGATTTTAAGCCAGTAGAATTTGGGAAAGGAACAAAGTAGCATAAAAATTAGTGCGTCCTATGTGAGCAAAGAGTTTAGTGCAGAATTATATTCAATGTGGTCAGAAAAGAACTTCTTTCCAGCAGATGTGAAGGGCAGTGTTCTTGAACATGTGGATGTGAGTTCTTCCTCTTTTGGATTTAAGATTCAGCAAAGAATTTTTCAGGATTAATCACTGAAGAGGCACATTGGGCCATATTTCCTGCATCTGGTCAATGCAGAAAACACTACCAGTTAGTGTTCAATGTGATGTTATCATTCCATGCCCACCCCCTTTTTTTCTTTCATTATCTTTTGCTTAGAGTTATACCTGGAGTTTTATGTAATTGAAAATATAGCATATTGCAAGGGTCCAAGTCAAATTTATCAAATATAGAACATAAATGTCTTAACACAATAATCAAGTAAATGTGGTGAAAGCTATATTAATTAGTTTGATGTAAGCACTCCAAATTATATAAGAAAATCAAAATTGAACCCCATGCATGCATAAATGTATTCATGATCTATGTGTGTATGACTTAATAAAAAAAAAAGAAAGAAAGAAAATACAGCATAACCTCCATAGGTGCCCACTTCCTTATGTTGACCTAATTTTCATAGACTGGATGTGCACCATATGCACGCATTAGTACCTCCGGCCTAGTTCTTTATGCTGACCACCTCCATATGTTGACTAGTTATAATCCCTTGCATGGTCAACTTACAGAAGTTTTATTGCATTCAGAATAAATTTTTAGTTGAAGAAAAAAGGTAGACTGTACTCTAAGCTTCTATGTAAATACACTCCTCAGAAAAGATGTAACATTCCAGTGAACAAAAGCTGAGGGGAAGAGGGAGGTTTGGGTAGGTAGGTGGTGTATGTTCCCATGGGAACAAACAGTTCCTGCCAACAAAAGCATGAGAAAACCTTCAGAGTCTTTTCATGATTCAGGCAAACATCAAATCTATTTAGGAGTCAAAATACGTATGATTCATCCCTTCTCACCCACTGTGATCATTAACATGTCCAAGTCAAAAGTTAGCCAAGAGTCACAGTGAAAACCAGCCTATTGTGATAACTGCAGATGTTTGCACTAAAAAACTCCACACTGAGGATTTCCAACAGCTACTACCATTCACACATAATAATCTAAATTCCTTTGCCTATTAAGTCCCTTATAATCTGGCACCATGATCTGTGCTCCATTTTATTTCTGACCATTTCTCCTTTTGGGTCAAGGTGGTCTCACTATCCCTTAACCTTCATGTTCCTTCCTAACTCCTAAACTTCTCTCACACTCTTTGTCTCCCAGTGCCTTTTCCTTTATCATCTATTCAAACCAACTTATCCTGAAATTTCAGTCCTAGTTGATCCTCTCTGTGGGGTCTTTAATGACTGTAAACTATTTGGTTATCTGCCTGTGCTGAATTTCTATACTGCTACTTGAGAAGTGGAAGCTAATGTTTCTATTGAAATCAACCATCATTTATGAACATGCTCTGGTCCACACATGCTGGAAGCAAATGGAGGTTTCTTGTTTATCTGTTCACTATTTTCTTTGATGTTCCTTTATTTAAAACCATTTTAAATAGTTTTTTTTCCCTCTCAAAGATGATCAAGACAACTAAGGACTTGTTGTTCCTCCTTAATCCTATGCATGGAAAACAATTTCCACCCTTTCTTAGGATAAGAAAGAGTTGGGTGGATATTCAACTAATAAAATCTGTCATAATCTTCAACTTTAACCCCTTCCAAATTGAGGGGCTCTTGAATTAGCTTCAGTTAAAGCACAACTCATTTATCAATTAGAGAAACTCTGTACAGATAAGGAAGTATTAGTCTGGGACCCTTTGTATATCCAGATTCAATAGGATATTAAATCACCAATAGGCACATTCACTGGTAAGGTGCTGAGTCTCCCTCCATGATTCAGAATGAGAGCAATTCTTTTATGATTTGAAACCTTGCAGGAAAATAAAAATGGACAAGACTAGATTCAGTTCTCAAAGTCTGACCTAATCCCAGTTTAATCAAGAATAGATAATGAAATCTTCATGAAATAGTATTTGCCTAATATCTGAAACCTAAAAAATGCCTCTATTTCTAGGGCAATACCAGATCTGCATAAAAAACCTGTTTTGAATGCCAAGAAATTAGCCTTTTATTTTTCAAAGTCATTCGCATTCACTTGTGAAGAATGAAAGGAAAAATCCTGAAACAAAAGTTCTCTTGCTTTTAGTTGTATGAACTGTAGCCACTCGGAATGACTTTTCTGTAGTTGGCCCACTGTAGTATTAATAGATGACTGTCAAAAATATTGACTCGTTCCCTCTTTTCACCTCTGCAAGGGGAATATCCCTTTTCCACCCGTAACTCTGAGTTTGGTTCTGTGACTTGGTTTGGCAGATGTGACACATACAAGGGCTTGAAATATGCTTGTGTGATCAGGCTGTCCTGATATATGCATTATAATCAATATAATATAAACAGATAATGTCTGTTATAGGCATTGTTTTGTTAATGTTTTTGAAGTTACTTGTCCAAGATGGGTGAGGATATATGACACATGGCCACCCAGCTGGCCCACAACTCTTTGGGATTAAATGATTGTTATTTTAAGGTACTGAATTTTTAAGGGGGTTTGTGATGCAGAATTTTCATAGCAATAGCTGATATACATCCCAATAGTTCCATAAGTGGCCACATGTTCCCAGTTGTTTCAGTTCCATGCCCGCCCCCATTTTTTCTTTCATTATCTTTTGCTCAGAGTTATACCTGGAGTTTTATGTAATAGAAAATACTATTCATGACCCTAAAAGATACAAACATTATATTTCCCTATGGGAGTCCAGCTCAAATGGTATTGTGTTCTTCGGACAAATGTTTCTGTTTAATTTTTTTCAATCTCTGATAACATGTTTCTCTCTGAGCATTGGGAATGAGTTCTCTACTGAGAACTTGAAGGTAGGAGGTTACATCAGCTAGGCATTCTGCATAAAATGGAGAGCACCCCCAGCTTTGCTATATAGAAGCTTTTTCATAAGGGACCATTCAGAGGTGTGGGCAGGGTTAGGGGACCCAGCAAGGGATGTTGAGGCACACAGAGACCAGGCACAGCAGAGAACTCTGACAGTCCCTGGGTGTGAACCGCAGGGGGTGGAGGTGGGAGGGAAATGCTGTTTTCAGAGGTTAGTTAAGAGTGGAATCAGGAGGGGCACACGACAGTAGCTGCAGTTTGGTGACAAAGCTCCTGATGGAAGCACAGTGAAGAAGAGAGCAAGTGAGAAGGAATAAACCTTACAACATCTCTCTCCTCCAATGGCAGAGGGCAAGGGGCCTGGCTGATACAGTCCCTAGAGGTCAGGCTCCCTGAACAAACAGAGAATCAACAGAGGCTAACCAGAACTGATGTTTATTAACATTTGCTACTTTCCTCAGAAAAGAAAGCATGGGAGGAGATAGGGTAAAGGTGTTATGTTTATAAGGAAATTGGTTAAAGAGAGTTTACAAAGTCTTTAATTTTGAATTGAGTAGCAAAAAAATGGAGAATTAGGGAATCTGTGACTAGATCAGGAGTTATGTTTCCATTGCACCATGTTGACCACAAGCATTTCTCTAAAAGTATCATGACAAGACTATAGCACTTAGAAGGCAGCAGTGAAATTTACATTAAAGTGCCTGGAAGATGGTTGTTTGGGCTGTGGAAGTAGGCCTCTGGTCTCAATTTCTGGGTATGAAATGGAGGTTTAAGAAGAAATATTTAAATGTATTGGGAAGCAAAGATATTTCAGTGCCAGGAGATTCCTGAGCTCTGAAAACGTGACAGCATTTCAAGTTTTTTATAATATTCTGAGTCTCAACTTATAAAATATTATGTGATGCTGTTTACCAAACTTGTCAACCTATGACATATCCATCAACCCAAACTTACCAGAAAATGGTGTTGTTTTGTTAATGCTTTTGAAGGAGAGTGTGGAATCTAAGGGACCCTGAGACTCCTTAATCCACTCATACATACATTCATGTACGTATACCAGCATCAGCCATCTCTTTTTGCAGCAAAATTACTCTAGCTTTCCATTTTTTTTTAACCAAAAATGAGCACAGTGCATAAAACCAAAACATCAATATGTTGAGGATGTCTTTAATTATACACAGAAGCATCTTAAAAGGCTGGGAAACAGTATTATACATTATATTAATTTGCTCTGAGAAATCACATAGCTGAATGAAAATATGTAAGACACTATCTTGATTTTGGGTTTACTCCTTAAACTAGATCTTTAAGAATAATTCTCTGATAATAATATTCAGGGAAAATACCAGGTAAACTCAAAGGACATGAATTCTAGGTCTTTAAGAATGCTGAATGTGCCGTAGGTGTGGTCCCGCCAATTACCACACCTATGGTGCATCTTACAAGGGTACATGTGAAACTTACTAAATATAGAATATAAATGTCTTAACACAATAACTAAGAAAATTCCAGGAGGGCTATGTTAACCAGTTTGATAAAAAATTTCAAATTGTATATAAAACCAGCACATTGTACCCCATGACTGCATTAATGTACACAGCTATGATTTAATTTAAAAAAATGCTGAATGTGAATCAACACATTTAGAGTACCACAGGACTTACTATTACAGAAAAACCTTCATGGTTGACTATCTCCCTACACTGACCACCTCCTTACCTTGACCTAATTTTCATAGACCAAATGTGCTCCATGTGTACGTATCAGTACAGTAGGCCTAGTTCCTTTTGTTAACCACCTTTGTATGTTGACCAATTTGTAACAGTCCCTTGTGTGGTCAACTTACAGAGGTTCTACTGTGTTAGTTTATTAGTGAGTTTGCTTGATATTAAGCTAGCCCAGGTTGGGTCTTTCTAGAACAGGCCCTGAGACTAGGATGGAATGCTAGTATTTTATTAGAAGGTGGTCCCAGGAAGCATTGGTAGGGGAGAGGGGATGATGAAGGCTGGGAAGAGAAGGAAGCCAGCAGAGAACACATCAATGAGTAACTGACAGCTATGGCACCTCAGGCTTGTTTCTACTAGATAACTCTGGGAGGTGGTAGATACCATGCCTCAGAATTGGCCCAACCAAAGAACAAGAAAGCTGGAGAATTTGGCTATCTCTAATCTGTCATTAGTTTGAGGGCTATTCCCAGAGAAGATAACTCGCTGGCACTTTCAGCCTCTCTGGCACCCAGCATGCTCCAGTGGACAGAGAACGCTCTCAGGCCAAGAGATGCAGGTATTTGCAGTAGAAAGCATCAGAGTGTGTGAGAATGAGTGCAAGGAGATGATGTACCGAATGCTGAAAGTGCCTACTTCAGAGGCATAACTGATTAGAAACACACTCTTAAAGCTTCCTCTTAATGTGAGAAACCAAAAGGCAGGCTACCAAGAGTGGCAAGACATGGAAAGCATAAACTGTAATCCTACTTTCCTCCCACAAAGGGTCCAAACATGCTTCTCTTCAACCCCAAAGCAATCACTGAGGATCAGGTTAAGGGAGGCCTGAATAAAAAATCCTGATCATCTTCTCAGAAGACACTGTAAAAACCTCAGAGGAGGAGCTTTATAGAGCACAGCCAGCAAGAGATTGTGATGACTTTCTAATCCATGGTAATTTAGTGCCTGTACTGAGAGTTCTTTCTCATGCTGTAAATTTTAATCATCATACCTCTCTTTATGCTGACAGCCATAAGGAGTATCCATTCAAAGAGGAATGCTGAAGCCAAGGGATTTTCTGTCCTTCAGATAAAATTTTTCACATAGTATTTTCTCTTTAGGTTTTATGGTTGCCTTATTCTCCCCTTGAATGCCACCAGCCTTGGAAGCTTTTTGTACCTCTTTGCATCAAACCAAATGAACAATTAAGACTTGGACTATTTTTATTTCCTAAACTGGGAAACAGGGAAGGATTCAGGAAGGGACAGTGCCTCTCCTTTATAAGGTTCCATCCAGGAAATGACAAAAAGACAATGGTCCATACTGATTCTTGAAAATTGATTCTCACGCAACCTTGAAGTTTATTTCCTTAACTCTTAACATTGCTGAAAGGATTCCTTTTGATAAAGTGATCACAGAAAGGCAACACTGAATGCCAATTACCAAAAGAAAAAAAAAAAAAACTACAGGTAGTATAATATTTTGCTTCAAATAAAATTTCTTTATGTGGTTGCTAAGTTTTTCTTAATGGTCAATAACTATGATTATTAATTATGAAAATGAAAAAGATCACAGCCATTGCAAGTGGTAGGGGTGGGTGGCTGGAAGCCTTAGCAGCATGCTTCAACAGTAGCAGACCAAAAGCAGATTATGTCTGAAGATATATTGATTATTTGCACATTTCCTCAAAGAAATCATAAGTGATTTAAAAAGGCGAAAAGAAGTATATTCATATACTTATGAGAAATGTATCACTAGATACTTCATTGCTTAATACCCATGAGAGGATTAGAACGAGTGATTGTTAAGTCTTCATCATGGGGTTCCAGGTAATTAATAAATTACCTACATTTTGTCTTCTCATAATTAACGTTCAGGGAGAGAAAACAAAACAAGGAAGATATTAATAAAGTAATGTGCATTTTATTTCCCAGTCTCATCTTTTCCACTCTATATTTACACCTAGAGCTCTGTGTGGTATATTCAGCATCTTGTACCTCAGCTTCTGTCATCTTGCATTGATCAAGACTTCATATTTCACAAAGCCTTTTCAAATACATTATCTCCTTTGACTTCTAAGTTTTATTGACCTATTTTGTTGATGGAAAATTGAGAAAAGGTAAGTCTAAATTGAGAGATTTCCCTAATGTTATACTACTTCATGCCCACTAGAATATCTAAAATTTAAGACTGACTACACCAAGTATTGGTAAGGATGTGGAACAGTTAGGAACTCATTTATGTATATTGCTTATGGGAGTATAAGATAATAGAATTGCTTTGAAAAAGAGTTTGGATGTTTTCTTATAAAGTTGAACCCTCACTTACCTTCTAACCCAGCGATTGCAGTTGTTGGGAATTATCTGAGATAAGTGAAAATATAAGTTCACAGAAGGCCTTGTATAAGAATGTCCATAGCAATATTATTTACAGTAGTCAAAAATTAAAAACAACCCAATGTCTCTGAACAAGAGATTGGGTAAACAAGCTGTGGTATATTAGCACTCCAATAAAAAGGAATGACTTACTGTACTGATACATGCAACAACATGAATGAATGAAACAAAGGCTTAGAAAATAAGTCAGATACAAAAGACTATATACTGTATGTTTCCACTTATATGTAAGTTGTAGAACAAACAAAACTAATCTAAGGTGAACAAAATCAGTGGTTGCCTTTGAGAGGTTGGGCAATTGCTCCAGAGGAGGACTTCTCTTATGACATGGAGATAGGAAGGATATAGGCACAGTGGAGAATCCAATTCTCACACTGTTTAATCAAGACTTGTGCATTTCAATGTATGTCAACTTTACCTTAAAAACTGTAAAAATAATGAGATGGACAAGTTGAGGAATGGATAAAATAAGAAAGAGAGAATATTGATAATAGTTGAAGTTGAGCAATGAGTAAGTGGTATTCATTATACTATTCTGTTTATTTATGTTTAAAATTTTCCACAAAAGCTTTTTTAAAAGACAATAAACAAAAATGATCAAAAGGCTTTCAGAGAACTGAAAATAGTTCAGTATGGCTAGTGCACAGAATGTATTTTCCATTCTTTCATCTTAGAGGAATCTTCCCAGACAGTGGTGATCTGAAAACACCAAATCTCTTAGTCACATCCTATTCTAGAACATAGATGGTTACAATGACTAACATAAATGAATAATTGTACTGGAAAAAAAAAACAGATGTTTCTATCTCAAGTGTAAACACCTTACCAAATATTGTTATTTGAGGTACCTGGCAACAACTGGAACGAGGATTTAAACAAGAGCCATGCAGCTATCATGGAATATGGACATGTTTAATGGTACAGGCTCAGACCAGTATAATCCCATTTTTTAACTTGGTAAATCATTTGAAGTTGCAGTAACTTAACTACACCACACCCAATCAACTAATTAAAAAAACTATAAATGTCTTATAAACAGAAAATTACACCTGTAAATATATGACAACTGTGCTCAGTAAATAATCCTACTCATTACATCTTATTTTAAAACAAATTAATACCGCTAAGAATCTACATTAAATTTTCTTTGTCTTGAGAGAGGTGGGAGGTGGAGCACTCCCTGGCTGACTTGGAGGCAGAGCCATGAATGGAAAATTAACTGTTAAAGAAGAACAGATTGGGGAAGTGATTGAAAAAATTGGTGCCATTGAGGAGGAACTAAGTAGGGTTACAGAGTTGTTTACCACTAATAAAAATGAACTTGACAAGTGTAAACATGACCTGAAAATAAGACACAGGAACTTGAAAGCACTTAAAAACATTTGCAAGAAACTAAATTACAACTTGTTGAAGAAGAACACATCACATCAGTTTTGGAAGGTACTGAAGAGAAACTTCATGATGCTGCTAGCAAGAAATATTATATAGCAGCTTAGCACAGTTGAAGACACTACGGAAGTCTCCATTCCAAACTGGATCGGAAGAAGGCAGTTGATCAAGACAATGCAGAAGCTCAGGATATTTTTTGCCAAAAACTTAAATACTCTGTTTAGTAATATGGAAGAATTAATTAAGGATGGCAGCTCAAAACAAAAGGCTATCTTAGAAGTTCACCAACCCTTGTTTGGTAATCCACTGTCTTCCAGGGTCTCTGCATTAGATAGCATTACCACAGGAGCACTTGGATCTCTCAGATCTATTCCAGAAAATGTGTTTACTCATGTTTCTCAGATTCTGAAGATAATATTAAAAGAACAATCATGAGCAGCAGAAAGTAAAACTGTGCAAAAAGAATTGATTATTACTATCTCTCTTAAAATATTTTTGGAGAATGACATTTGATAAATTGGAAATACAATGTTGACTGTTCTGTCATCTTAAGCTTTGCTAGATACTAACAGACATTTCACTATGAGACATATCACTGTGTTAGTATTTTTAAAGACAAATTTCTCTACTGTTTTTTTCTTCCCAGACTGATCTCCAAATGTATATAACTAACATTTGAAACTTTTTTCACTCATATCTTGTAACATTAGAAGTGGGCAGTATTGGTGAGCTTTCTAATGAATAGAGGGCAGGCTTAGTACCACATGATTTCGGGGGACCCATGATTTGTTAGTTGGCCTAGAAATTGATAATTCATCCTTTTCCCAAGGTTCCTGGACTAAACCAAAAAGGGATATTGGGTACTTAATTTTAAAACTACAGTAATATGTGATAGTAATATATAATGGTGATCCAAGAAAAATAACGTTTAGAATTCTAGGAATAATTCTTAGGGTTAGATCTGTGTGGCCATGCCCTTCTCGGGCTTAACTGCAAAGCTTTTCCCCCACAGTTCTATGAAAGTCACTCATCTAATCATAATATTATTCTATAATGGCATGGTTTGTCTAAGAAGTTTCTGTTTGTATCACCTATTTTTATATGCATAAGCCCTCTGGCCTGCTTTTTTGAGTTTAATAATACTTACTAAACATTTCCAAGTAAGTACCACAAAAAAAATTTTATTTCTTTGTCTTAATGCAATGAATTTGTGCATGTGTGTGTGTTTGTGTGCATGCACATGTGTGTGAAATTGGGGCTCTGTATGGACTTCTTAGAGTGAATTACAGATTCCTTTTTTAGGAGGGGAGCTAAAAGTTTCCTTTAATTTTAGAAATGAGAACTTAACCAAAGAAAAACAAACCAAGAGCAATAAAGTGACTCATCTAAGATGACAAGGGCAAGACCACAACACCAACCTTCTGATTTCTTGAAATGAAGTAGACTATTTACAATCAATTTGCATGAATCTAAAATGCTTTCCATGAGCTGCACCAATATTGAATAACTCAAGAGAATTTTATCTTGGTAATTTACAGAATACTGTAGAAATACAGAATTGTTCAAAGGTTTCTAGTGCACTAGAATTCCCCCCCACACCCCCATGGAGTTTATAATACTGGAACAGAATGACATCTTCAAAAGATTTTGAAAAACACAGCCAATTAACCATTTCCCTATGCTTGCTTACAGAGCATTAGACAACACACACACAGTTACAGCAAGTAACATTGCAAAATTTGTTTCAGTCACATACATATGTGTGTACACTGGATAAAGATATAAAAAATGTCTTATTGTGGATCAAAGGCAAAAGCACTTAAGAGCAAATGGCTTTCATAAGTCCTTATAGAAATGCTTTAACTCTGACTACCCTTTTTGCAACTCACATATTTGTCCATGATTTTAATTCTCATTTTTAAAACCACACAAATTAGGCATTATTATCACCAACTATTATAATGTACCCTGTCCGGATTTACCTACATATTTGCTATTTACACCTGCAAACTTTTTGAAAATGCCACTTTCACATATAAAATTCACATTTAATTACTTAAAAGTGTACAATTCAGTGGCATTTAGTACAATGACAGTGATGTGTGATCTCAACACTATCTAGTTCTACATTTTCATCACCCAAAAAGGAAATTTGATATCCATTAAGCAATCACTTACCATTCCTCCCTCACCCTCTCTGCCTCTGGAAACCAGAAATCTATTGTTTCTTTGAATTTGTCTATCCTCGATATTTCACATAAATGGAATTATACTATATGAATGGTACAATGGCTGTACCATTTTAAATTCTCACTAGTAATCTATAAAGATTCAAATTTTCCACATCTTTGCCAACATGTTCGAAAAGATTATAGCCATTCTAGTGGCAATGAAGTGGTACGTCGTGTGGTTTTGATTTATGTTCCTTAATGACTAATGATGCTAAACATTTTTTATGTGCTTTTTGGCCATTTGTATATCTTCTTTGGAGAAATGTCCATTCAAGTCCTTTGCCTATTAAAAAAAAAAAAATGACTTTGTCTTCCTTTTCATTGTTTGGCTGTAAAAGTTTTTTATACATTTTGGATACCAGACTCTTACCCTTTTATGATTTGCAAGTAATTTCTCCTATTCTGTCCTGTATTTTCATTTTCTTGATAATGTCCTTTGATGCATAGTTTTTATTTTGAATCCAATTTACTTACTTTTTCTTTTGTGGCTTGTGTGCTTGGTATTATATGTAAGTAATCACTGTCAAATCCAAGATTGTGAAGATTTATCCCTATGTTTTCTTCTAAGGGTGTTATAATTTTAGCTTTCACATTTAGGACTTTAGTCCATTTTGAGTTAATTTTTATATATGGTGTGAGGTTAGACTCTAATTTTATTCTTCTGCATGCAGATACCCTGAACTGGTTTTTGAAATCATTTTTTTTCCTTCCTGAAGTACATTCTTTACAAGTTCCTTTAGGGAAGGTTTCTTGTTAGTAAATTCAACATGTTTGTCTGAGAATCACTTTATTAGAAGGCTTCCATTGTTGCTATTGAGAACCTTGATAATTGCCTTCTTTTATAAATTTTCTGCCCTTTTTCTCTACCAGCCTTTAAGTTCTCTTTTAGATATTCTTTGGTTTTTCTAAACTATATCTGGGTGTGGATTTCCCTTTTTTTTACCTATTTTTCCTTGGATTCATTTCTTTGATCTATGGATTCATGCCCTAACATTGGTTTTAGAAAACTCTCAGTATTTCTATGTTCAAATATTGCATTTGCTCTATTTTCTCTATCTTCTCTTTCTGGAACTTCACTTAGTTATGCTGTATTTACTCATTTCATCCTCTATATAGCTTAACCTCTCTTTCATTGTTATCTCCTCTGTCTGTATTCTGAGTATTTTCTTCAGATTTAATTCTTTCTCCCCTGGCATGCATTCTGCTGTTTAATTCATTCCCTGAGGAATTAATTCAAATAATTATATTTTTATTTGTAAATATTCTAATTCATTCATTTTTTCAAGTATGCCTGATATTTTAATTAGATTTATATATTCATCCTTTTCAGTTTGTATTCCATCTTTAATTTCTCAAAACATTTGATACAAAATTATTTTATACCGTGTAATAATGTCAGTATCTTAAACTGTCAGGAATTTAAATGTGTTTTTGCTTTCTCCTTTAATTCATAATATATTTGCTAATAGCTTATTATATTTGGTTAAATTTAGTCTTTCCAGAAGGCCTTATGTGGGTCTTTGCTTCTTCGTGAGTAGGGATAACTATTGATCTGGAATCACTCTAGACTCTTCAAAGACATAAACTTAATGGAAGAATCTCATTCTCCTCTTTGCAGGAAGTTCAAGGCTTAGTCTTGGAATCTCAGTGATACTTTCTGCCAGTGACATTTTCTCCAAGGCAATCCTAGCCTTTTTACTTATTTAAACTGCTCACCATTCCATTTTTTGCTATTTTTTATTTTCCACTTCTGGCACATGAGAATAGCCTTTATTTCTTGAAAGCCAGTGTGATATCATAGCAAGGTACTTGGTCTTTGTCCTGAGTCCTGGCACAGAGCTCCTAAAATGCTCAGAATTTCCTGAATGATAAGTGTGATAGGAGCATCTTCTTTTTCCCTAATGAAGTGACTTTTAGTAGGCCTCTAGGTAAGTTTAAGATGGCAGCTGATTCCCAGAAAGAGCAAGCTTCCTTAGAAGCTTGGAACATTTAGCTCAGCCTCCCTCCAATATCTGAGGAGGAGATGGAGGATAAATTAATTGCCTACAGATGAAAACTCCTTAAGAACCCCTAAAGGATGTGCTCTGGAAAGCTTCCTGGTTGGTGAGCACATCAAGATGCTAGGAGGGTGTCTAGAGTAGGCATGGACGCTCCCACACACCCCCATACCTTGCACTATGTATCTCTTCCCTTTGAAGCTTGCTGAGTTTTGATAATAAACAAGTAATAATAAGTATAGCACATTCTTAAGTTCTGTGAGCTATAATAGTAAATTATTGAACCTGAGGAGGGGGTCATGGGAGCTTATAATTTATAGCTGGTCAATGGGAAGCATGGGAGACCTAGGACTTGTGTCCAATATCTGAAGTATGTGTTTGTGTGTGTGTGTGTGGGGGGGGTAGTTTTGTAGAAGTGAACCCTTATCCTGTGGGGTCTTCACTAATTCTAGGTTGTCAGTGTCAGAAAGAGAAATGATGTTGGAAAAGACATCACACATTTGATTGTTAGGTGGAAAAACCTCAGTCAGCAGTGCATTAAAAATTATATTTGAAATTCATCCAGGCTCTAGTCATACTACAGTGGTAGAGTTGTTCCTAGTAGTGAATAGCATAAAAATGCCATTCATTTTGCTAGGATTTTAAGAATCCTAGTAGCGAATGGCATAAAAATGTTATCTATATCAGCTGAAAGAAAAAAGAGGAAGTAGGAAGTAGTAAGCCGCGTAGAGGTATTAAATAACATGGTTTCTTGAACCAAGATGATACCATGCTTCTTCTAAGAGCTCAAAAGAAGGCTTGTATGTCATAAATGGGACTGGAACAGCTTAAACCAAGTTCACTATAAATAATTAAAAAGAGAAAATTTTGCCTTATAGCTAACTACTTAAAATAAGTAATATATTTTATTCTTGAGAATAAAGGACTGTATTTCTTCCATACTGTTTATTCAACAAAGAATATGCACCTATGTACCTTTTAGGATCCAAAACTACTATTCCAGAAAGATTATTAGAGGTTGCATAGTTTAACAGCTTCAGACAGGTAAGTTGGATGACAGTTTTAAGCATTTTACCTATTCTTAGGTCACCGGCCAATATAATAGATCATGGAAGAAGACCAAAGTCCCCTGACTCCAGGACAAGCTTATGTACTATACCATACTACATGATTGAAGAGAGTCAATGTGAATTGTTCAAGTATGCAGCATGGCATACCAAAAATAAGGAGAAGAAAAGCTCTTTAGTTGTTTTTCTTCTTTAATTTTTATAGAACTGATGACCTCATACATAACTTTGTTTAAAGAATATTATATTCTTCAAGAATATAAATTCTCAATTATATACTTTTCAAAGAAACAATTCAAATGATGAGGACACAATTGTTGTATGTATGTAACAGTTCAACTTCTAACCTCAGTTACTAATGCTTGATATTTCCCAGGAGTAAATAGGAAATACCCAGCTCTAGTTGGAAGCTAAGCAAGACAGCTGATTTGTACACCAAAATCAGGATGTCTAAGAAAGAGCCATAACTTGCAAGTATGTGATGCAAGAGGTTAAGAGATAAAAGAGACGCATACATGTGTGAAATGGTGAGGTTGGGATCTGAAACTACAGAAGATGGATAATTTTTTCTGACTTGGGGGTAGTTTTAAAGGTATCAAGACTCAATGCACATCTCTAGATTTACCCACTCCCCTCAGGGTGATGCTGAGTAGAACTGAACTGGAGTTTCTCTAGTGGTTTGTGTAGTGAAGGTTGGCACGTTGCTGAGGGTTTGTTTGTAGCACTATGGGTCACCATTTGATCATCAGTGCTGCAATTGTTTCTGCAATGTTGGGATCCAGGATAACCTGTACAGGATGTCCTCATTTCCTTCTCCAATAACAGAGGTGAGCTATGGAGGCAGGGTGGGGAGACAGGTCCATAGGATGGATGTAGCCAAACTGGGTAGAGCAGAAAGCAGCGAAGGGCAAGTGTACATATGATGTGAGCTAGAGATGAGAGTACCACAGTGACAACCCGGATGCCCAAGAATGGGCACAGGACTCTGTTCCCCAGCTCACAGCTGGGATTCATAGTACAGATCTGCCAGGAAGAGACTACAATGTGTTATTACTTCAACAACCTTCTCCGATGCGTGGGGTTGGTCAGTTAAAATCTTGTAGCTCCCTTTGATGCACTGATGGACGCAGCAGAGAATGATAAAAGACGTGATAGATACACAGAGAAAAGGTAGTTAGAATGGATCTGGGGAGACCAGTCAGGAGATTACTGTAGTCAACGAGAAATGACAGCAATCTTATAACAAAAGTATTGTAAGAACAATCAAAAAAGGGACTTAAAATTATAAGAAAATATGACATAAAATTTTGGTGCCATAAATGTGAAAAACTAGATGAAACAATTATATAGGAAGCACAAATTACCAAAACTGACTCAAAAGGAGATAGGAAACCTGAATAGGCCAGGTAGGTCCAGAGGTAAAGGTGGGGGTGAGGGTGTAAAGCATGTGACAATATCTACCCTATAAAATATCTCCAAACTTGAATGATCAAGGAAGAAAAATCCTATCAAACATTTAGAGTGTAAGTAAAATTGTGCTGATATTCAAATTACATAAGAGCATCAAAAAAGAAGAAAATACAACCTGTTTTTTTTTTTTTTTTTTTTTTTTTTTTTGTAGAGACAGAGCCTCACTTTATCACCCTTGGTAGAGTGCCATGGCGTCACACAACTCACAGCAACCTCCAACTCCTGGGCTTAGGCGATTCTCTTGCCTCAGCCTCCTGAGTAGCTGGGACTACAGGCACCCACCAAAACGCCTGGCTATTTTTTTTTGTTGCAGTTTGGCCGGGGCCGGGTTTGAACCTACTACCCTTGGTATATGGGGCCGGCGCCCTACCCACTGAGCCACAGGCGCTGCCCAAAGGAAGGAAATTTATCTCTCAAATTATTTTACAAGGTTAGAATAACTTGGAACTAAAATTTGGCAAAGAATCATTCAGAAGTATAGATCAGCCTTTCAAAATAAAAAGTTGGAAAAAACCTAAATAAAATATGTAATGATTGACTCTAATGGCATGTTAGAAAATACACTGTGCCCAACAGAATTTTGTTCCAGAAATTAAAGGATAACTAAATACAAAATACTATGAATTTCCATACTATAAAATAATCAACTAATGAATTTCATTAATAGAACAAAAAATAAAGCAAAAGGCCCGAAGACAGTAATTAGAGGAGTCAGAGGCTAAAGAATTAGCCACTTAGGGGACTAGTCAAAATATGGGGGAAATAATTATTTCAAGCAAATAGGGACAATGAGAAAATTAAAATACCGTGAGATGTTAAGCTCTCTAATGAGATCTGAGTACCAAGACATATATGCTGTGTGTGGGCTATAGCTACAGATAGCCTTGAGAAAATCTGCCTTCACTCACTGGGTGACTGGGTCATTACCTTCAATTCTCTGAGGTCCTATTTCTCACCTGAAAAAATAAGGATAATGAAAGCTTTTCTCCTTAGAACTGGAACCAGACAAGGTTGTCCTCTGTCACCATTACTATTCAACACAGTGCTGGAAATTCTAGCCAATACAATTAGACAAGACAAGAAAATAAAGGGCATCCAAATGGGAGCAGAGGAGGTCAAATTCTCCCTTTTTGCTGATCTTATACTTAAAGAACCCTAAAGACTCAACCACAAGACTCTTGGAAGTCATCAAAAAATATAGTAATGTCTCAGGATATAAAATCAATGTCCATAAGCCTTTCTATATGCCAACAACAGCCAAGATGAGAGGTTAACTAAGGACTCAACTCCCTTCGCCATAGCCCCAAAGAAAATGAAATACTTAGGAATATACCTAATAAAAGAAGTGAAGGACCTCTATAAAGAAAATTATGAAACCCTAAGAAAGGAAATAGCAGAGGACCTTAACAAATGGAAGAACATACCATGCTCATTGCTGGGAAAAATCACCAGCAATTGTTGTTAAAATGTCTGTACTTCCCAGAGCAATTTACCGATTAAATATCATCCCTATTAAAATACTAACATCCTACTTTCAAGTCTTGGAGAAAATGATTCTGCAGTTTGTATGGAACCAGGAAAACACCCACATAGCTAAAGCAGAACTTAGTAATAAAAACAAGGCTGGGGGTATCATACCAGATTTCGGGTTGTATTACAAGGCCATAGTGGTCAAGACAGCATGGTACTGGCACAAAAATAGAGACATGGACATTTGGAATTGAATAGAAAACCAGGAAATGAAACCAACAATTTACAGCCATCTAATCTGCGATAAACCAAACAAGAGCATCCAACTGGGATAAAGACGCCATCTTCAATAAATGGTGTTGGGAGAACTGGATATCCACATGTGAAAGACTGAAACTGGACCCACATCTTTCTCCACTCACAAAAATTGATTCAAGATGGATAAAGGACTTAAATTTAAGGCATTGAACCATAAAAATCTTCAAAGAAAGAATAGGAAAAACACTGGAAGATATCGGCCTGGGGAAAGACTTTATGAGGAAGATTGCCATAGCAATAGCAACAACAGCAATAATAAACAAATGGGATTTAATTAAACTGAAAAGCTCCTGTACAGCTAAGGAAACAACCACCAAAGCAAATAGACAACCTACCCAATGGGAAAGGATATTTACATATTTTGAATCAGACAAACACTTAACAACGAGGATCTATACATATCTTCAATTAATCTACAAGAAAAAAACCAACAATCCCATACATCAATGGGGAAAAGAGATGAATAGAATCTTCTCTAAAGATGACAGATGAATAGCCAGCAAACCTATGAAAAATACTCATCATCCCTAATTATTAGAGAAATGCAAATTAAAACCACCCTGAGATACCATCTAACCCCAGAGAGAATGGCCTATGTCACAAAATCTCAAAACTGCAGATGCTGGTGCAGATGTGGAGAGAAAGGAACACTTTTACACTGCTGGTGGGACTGCAAACTAATACAACCTTTTTGGAAAGAAGTATGGAGAAACCTCAAAGAACTCAACCTAGACCTCCCATTTGATCCTGCAATCCC
>CAUYPK010102898.1:0-90710 GCA_963574355.1 Loris lydekkerianus
TGCCATTGGGACAATTATAAATAGTAAATGAGCTAACACCTACGAAGACTTTAAAAGGGGGTGGCGCCTGTGGCTCAAAGGAGTAGGGCGCCGGCCCCATATGCTGGAGGTGGCAGGTTCAAACCCAGCCCTGGCCAAAAAAAAAAGGGGGGGGGGGGCTTCACTCTGGGCAGTGCCTGTGGCTCAAAGGGGTAGGGTGCCAGTCCCATATGCTGGAGGTGGTGAGTTCAAACCCAGCCCTGGCCAAAAACTGCTAAAATAAATAAATAAATAAATAAATAAATAAAAATAAAATAAAATCTTTAGAGTAAGGCTAATGAAAATTGACAAAAAGGGGTATAAACTACACATTTATAATTATGAGAATGGTTCTGTCAGTTAATGCAGCTTACATTTAAGTGGCCAAGGACCTAGCTGAGAAAAAGAACAGAGAAAGGCAAAAAAATTTAGCATGTCTAACAAATTATAATTAAATGTGACAGAATGTATACTTCCACAATCAGCCCTAACCTCAAATTCTTTAATTTTGACAACCTCTGAGGATTCCATGTGGGAAAACACATGGGAATTAGGCGAAACTTTTGTGGTGAAACAAATATAAAGCAACAAGTGCGATTTTACTATTGTGTGTGGTGTTCTTCCTTTTAGTGTGTGCTAAGTGTTTAGTTGAGCTATTTCAATTGTAACATCAGTCAAAATAATCGTACAGGTTAGGTCTCAATGTAGCTTCTATGCTATTAGGAATGCTTGCCTTCTGGAGACACATATATAATAATTCATTCATTTCTTTTTACTGGGAGGTATTTAATAAAAGATATTTTAGTAGAACACTGTGTAATAACAGGAACTCCCAGGCAAAGCTGTGCCTTAATTGGCAAATTTGAGGCATATGTTTAAGTATTAGTTACGAAGAAGATCCCCCTATGCTTTCTGAAGCATCTGGATTTTTTTCCTGACCTTGACTCATGCGATGATTGTTTAAGGTATGGCAGTTAAATTGAATTATCAGTTAGGGTGGTCAATCTGCTTGCAAAAATATTTCTTTTTAGGTGGGACCTCAGTTATAATACAATCTTAACACTAGAGTGAATTATACAGACAGACCCCAAAATGACCCAATTGTAGAATTAAAGAAAATTAAGCCATTATATTCTGAGTGGGAATTCCTGCAGATAAGAGGTAGATAGGTAGATTGAGTGAAGGAGAGAGGGAGGGAGGGACACAGAGAGGAGAAAAAGGGTCAACCATTAACTTAGAACCACTCATTTGTACTTTCGAGTTGAAGTGTTTAAAACTCAGATATGTTCACCAAATCGCCTCTTACGTTACTAGCTAAGGCAAACCTCGGTAACTTAAGGGTGGCTCACATGAAACCTTACAAGTCAAACAGAGGCATCCCTGATGTATAGTTTGGACTCAGGGATTGTTACAATATCCTCTGTGTGGCTAAGTCCAGTGAAAGAACACAGAACCACAGAACAGAGGTGAAATCATCAAGGTCTGTATTCTGGAATTATGTGCAAAAGTTAAGAGAGAAAATAGTTATATAGTATCAATTCAATGCCAGGAACAGGAGCCTGCCTGTAATCCTAGCACTCTGGGAAGCCAAGGCAGGATAATCACTTGAGGTCGACTTCAAGACCAGTGTCAGCAAGAGTGAATCCTTTTCTACAAAAAGTAGAGAGAAAATATATAATAGCTGAGTGTGGTGGCATATCCTGTGGTCCCAGCTACTTGGGAGGTTGCAGCTGATGATGCCACTGCACTCTAGCCATGGTGACAGAGTAAGACTCTGTCTCAAAAAAAAAATCAATTCAAATAATCAACATGAATAAGGAAAAAAAACCTGTTAATTCAGATAAGAATTTGAAATCATGGAAAAGTGATTTTCTGCTTGTCTATCGTTAGAAATAATTACAATGTTGAACTTCAAATATTGAATTACTTAGATAACTGAATTAGTAAAAAATCAGTACATGTAAAATAGCTATTTTGTTAGTTATTTGTTGACATCATTCAATTTATATTATATACTTTAGTACTATTATTTAAATTCAATGGCTTTCAATATTTGGATTGCTATAATTTTAAAACTCAGTTGAATTTTAAAATATTTGCATACTTATAACATGTTAGGAACAGTCAATATTTTGATTGTCTTTAGCGGCGCCTGTGGCTCAGTGAGTAGGGTGCCAGCCCCATATACCGAGGGTGATGGGTTCGAACCTGGTCCCAGCCAAACTGCAATTGATTGTCTTTAAACATCAAGGAGCTTAGAATATCTGTATCTATATATGTATCTGTATCTGGATATAGATATAGGTGCTTATATATGTATATATCTATATAGATATAGATATAGATGCCAGCCATCTTTTATGGAAAATAAGTAATGTACTAACATCATAGTAATACGTATGCATCCTAAATATTTCCATTGTATGAAAGTAGCAGAACCATTACTAACTTTAGTAACCTTAAGAAACTAAAAGTATAATTATCTGTCTATATATATTTTTATCTCCATATCTCCATATACTATGAAATAGAGAAATATATGTGTTTTATGCAGTGACTGGAAGTGTAGGTGTATTTTCACCAGGTGAGACAGGTGAAGTCAGGTTGGATCTAAAGGATGCATTTTTTACTAATGAAACCTTAGTCATGCTCCTGCCTGAGGAGCAGGGTATGGTACATGATACCCAAGTGCTAATTTAAATTTACCTTCTAGAATCCATGTTTACAGTAGGTCTTGGGAGTTCCTTCATTTTTCTTGTCATATTAATCAACCGATAAACATGCTTTTTTAAAACTTCAGCTGTTTTGATTTGCCATTCCTCTCAGTTATATTCAGCCTAACGTAGACCTGTTTTTGGATTCATCCAGGTGCGTGTATTCACGTTTTCCGTTGGTCAGCATAATTATGACAGAGGACCTATTCAGTGGATGGCCTGTGAAAATAAAGGTAACAGATTGGTTTTTTTTAATCACATTTTATTAGAAGAAAAAGTATTCTGGTAGTTGTTAATAATTCTATGTATTATCATTTAAAATAATTTAAAATTATAGGTAACTTTTATAAGAATTAGGCAAGAGTAAGATTCAGAACATATTTCTATAGAGAAAACACGTAACAAAGTTTTACATTAATATTACATAACATAAAAATTCAAGCATCTGATCATATCATTGTACACTCATAAAAGGATATATGGGACTGAGTGATACTTAATGATACACAGCAGATAAGAAATATTAGGAATAAAAAAAAATCCAAATCTTCTAAAACTTAGATACAAAAGTATGACATATGTATTATTTTCCCCCTCTGGGTGAACAAATTATTCTTTTTTAGAAAATACTGTCTTATGCCTTCTTACATAATTCACATTTGTGTAGTGAGTTCATTTTTCTTTTGTACTCAGAAAAAAAGAAGATGTTACACAAAAAATACATATTATTTGAAAGGTAAACTGTGACAACCAAAAGAAAATGAACTTATTCTGAGAGTTATATTTAGGCAAACTTTTGATAAATATAATTTATTTATTCATAATAAGACATTTATTCATAATAAATCTTTAATGGTTTACATAATGAAAAATATATTTTTGATAATGCCAAGTCCTACTGCTTTGTAGAAGAATAACATTTCTTTCATGCTAAGAAATGTGAGATTTCTTATAAAGCCTGTGCATTTATTGTGAAGATTCATTAATTGAATATTGTTTAAACTTATCATTTGAATTGATATTGTAGTGTTTGCTCAATTTAGAAGTGAAAAAATACCCTTTCAAAATAAATATTCTTTATTTACAGGATCAAATATCCCTTATTTGTAAAATAAAATAATTTTATGTCCCTTTATTATAATTAATATTTATAAAAATATATATATGTATATATTTCAGGTTATTATTATGAAATTCCTTCCATTGGAGCAATAAGAATTAATACTCAGGTATGGTTATTTAAAAGTTATTTAACTTATTTTTTTCAAAGTATAACATTTCTATTCTGGTTTAAATATGATTAATATGGAGAAAATAAGTAAAAGTGAAAAGTTCCATCATATTACATTTATATGAAAATGCTGAGTATCATGATAATGTATTGGTTTTATTTCATTAACATTCTAAGTGCTTTCAAGCATCCAAAATTCAGATTAAAAATATGAGTGAAAATTTAAGAATGTTATTATTCTCAAATCTTAAAAACACCGTAGAAAATGAAGAAAATTGAATTTATCAACAATCTCATCTAATATAATTTGAAGTTGGTTCTAATGCATGTAACTTAAATTAGTTTCTACAAACTGTAGATCCCATGAGAAAATTAAACAATAATTATTCTGGACAAATTATATATGGACTTAGGTGGAACTTAGATGCTTTCCAAGTAAGCCCCATGGATCTATTTACCTATTTAGAATAAAGTTACAATGAAGTGATGGTTTTTCAAACACAATTCAGTTGTAAACATGCCTGTTCAGTAGGTTTTTGAAGTAACTTTTGAAGAATTAAGTAATTAATTTAAATGTATATTATTTTTTAAAAAATCCATAAATTATTATTTAAATCATTATTCAATTGTAAACATAGCTGAGGATCTATAAAATAGACTGTGTCAAATGTAGTGTAAATAACATTGCATTTGTGGAAATGAATACTGAATACATTGAATGTTGAAATGAAACAGCAGCTGCACTTGTATCTGATGTCTAGCTTTGGCACTATATTTCATTTATTTTTTGATGTGTTTAAATGTAGTTTTGAATTTCAGCCAGTCTGTGATGTGAAAGCAAGTATGTGACTGCTTTATTATTTCAAATTTGTGCCATTCCGTGCTGTAAATCACAGAGCCTTAAATAGTTTAGATTAACATGAAACAATTCTCAGGAACATATATCACTGATCATTGGCTGTAACTCAGAAAAACAATGTTCAGATTGTTACTAGAAAAAACTGGAGTAGATAGACTGTGTAAATAATGTAAGCCAAAGATTACTGATTCAAAATATGCAGATATACCTGTAAATGGACTATTCAAAGTAGGAATTAAATGACTATACACTTACTCGTGGTATTTTTTATTCTATTTTTAACTATAGATTAATTTTCCTCATGGAGACTTTTTTGTATAGTTTTTCTAGTTTTAACCACTTGTTTCTTCATAAATAGGAATATTTGGATGTTTTGGGAAGACCCATGGTTTTAGCAGGAGACAAAGCAAAGCAAGTCCAGTGGACAAATGTGTACCTCGATGCACTGGTAAGGGGTTGAGCTGCTCAGCCCAAAGCTGTCGTGACAGAAGCACACAGCTGACTTCTGGTTTTTTTCTAGGTGACATTTCTCTCTTCCTCTTCCCTGAATCCCCCTACCACAAGTGGCTAGAATTAGACAATTTGCATAAAAATCTAGATTTGTATGTAGTAGGGAATTGTAGATGACAAGTAGGACTATTTTTATTTTCTACTTAATTCATTGAGAATGTAGAATTTCCAACCTTGAATATTAACCAGCATGTTAATGCTTGGCAAGTATTTCAATAATATTTTGAATGTTTTAATGTAAAAGACAATGGTAAAAGTCATGTGAATTAGAACCTATATCTGCAGGATTTAAGCAAGTTATTTTGAAAATACATTTAAAATAAGCACGTTTAGCCTCCACAACTGTTGCTAGACCCGCCAAAAGTCAGAGATATGTGCAGGTAGATAATTCAAAATCACAGAAATATCACAAGTCTAATAACTCTTGATATATAATCTCTTGTATTAAATTTAATCCCAGATATTTTTATGGAAATATGTCATTGAGGTGATCAAATGTGGTCTGAAATAGCACATTAGTATCAGTAATCTATTGTATTTTAAAGCAATATTTCTCAACTAGGAATAATTTTGTCATAAGTTATTTGCAAATACTAATAGACATTCTTGATTGTCATGGCTTGTCCGAGTGGGGGAAGGGTTGCTACTAGCATCTAGTAGCAACTAAACTTGCTGTAATACACAGCACAGCTGCCTTCCACATACGTTCAACAGTTGTCCAGCTCAAAAGTCAATAGGCCTGAAGTTGAGAAATCATTTTTTTATGTAATACTTATTTTCATGACATGGAAGTTATAAATAATTATTACACAAGAGTTATTCATATGCTTAATCTTAATGAGAAGCCTTTATTAATGCTTTACTAAAATTATATGCTATATTTGGAGAGAATCAACATACTAAGCCCTGAAAAGCAAATGCTGATCCAATAGTCCTTTTCCCTACTTGGAGTTCAATTATGTGCTGTAACTACTTTTCTAAATGCAATGATGAACCCATAGGGCAAAATATAATTCGTTTAGAATTACTTATCATTTGGTTCTTATAAAATAAACATACACAGGAAGTGAGAAAAAAATAAGGACTACTAACAGCAGCATTGCATGCTAAGAAAGATAAAGCAAAGCTTGCTTACCTCAAACCCTTGCTAAAATTACTCTCCAGTGTTCCTTCTTGACATCACATATTTACTTAAGGTCACACGGTCATCTAAAGCTGTGGTCAAAATGTTTCACTTTTTCAAATTCATCACAGAACAGTGTGTGATAGAAGGAGTCAATAATTATGCCCTGTTGTTTTTCCTCTGACCAGAAGTTCATTAACCAGCATGTCCACATTGCTGGTAAGGCTTACTGATAGCACAAGTAACATCAGGAGGAAATGTTGGTTCTAAATGTGCTGTTACACAAGCTGAAACTAAATGTAAAAAAAAGAAAAAAAAATGAGGCATATGAATTGGCCATTTATTGAACACATAAAGCATTCTTTTTACTGGCTTGAGAATGATAAGTGACCGATCATGTATTTCTACTTATGATCTCTGCACACAGCAGATTCAAAATATATGTTGGTCAAGAAGGAAAAGGTAAAAATATTTTAAGACCAAATATCATAAATATAATGATGAAAACTGAAAGAGTTCTGGGATTTCAAAATAAAGAAGTCATATAAAGTCAAAGAGTGAGATGTGGTTAAAAAAAATGGAGATATTTTAACTCAACACGAGGCTAGGTAAGGTTCTGCAATAGTTGGTGAGAAGTGAAACTACATGAAGCAGATCTGGTATAAAATTTGAGGGAGTAGTGAGTATATTGAAGAAATGATAACCTCATGCACTTTTGGAGATAATAGGGGATAAGGAAAGACGTAAGACAGGGACATATTGTAAACAGTTCATTTTTCTTGGAAGATAAAGTGAGGTGCGGTATAAAAATGAGAAATATGACAAGAGTCAAGACTTAGGAAATAAATACCAAATAAATTTCAAGAGGCAGAAGTCTTGTTTTATTTCTCTTCTGCTAGAGACATGTGCAGTGCCTAGGAATGGAATATAATCTTTTGGTCTGCTTAATAAATGAAGGGGAAAAAATGGCAGTTGGGCACTAATGAGCTTATTCATAATTGTCTTAAATCTAATATGTTAGTAACTTAATATCTCATTTTAGTGTATATTTTACCATCTTTAAAAGCAAATTATGGTATTCTGTATAAATGCAAAAATGATAAAAATTAAAAAAATTAAAACCACGTATACCAATTTGTCTTATACCATAGTAGGATTTTTAAAACTATGGTTATCTATAATAATCTAATAGAATGCTTGCAAAAGGGAATTTTATCTGAAATATGTTTTGGATACCACTATGATGAATTAGTCTACAAGCAGGCCTATTGAGATAGCTGGTTTTCATTGGGAATAATAACTTACGTAACTAATTAAAGATGTTTTCATATCAGGTGTTCTTGCCTGGAACTAAAGAGCCAATGTGTATTTCATCATGTACCAAGTTACATGTGGTTGTCTCCTTAATTTTGTTTGTCTCGGATAATCTGCTATCTTGTTCTGCTGGAGGCCTCTTTGTAATTGTCTCCCTCATTCAGTTTCTGTTATTTTGGGGCTTCCTGCATGAATAATTATAGACCACAGCCTAAGACATTTTCTTCCTGAGAATGTACTGTTTCTGGAATTGTAACAGAGTTCACGAGATTTGGACTTGGGATCATTACTTCTCAAGATTTTCATTTTAGCAAATTCAAAATTTCAAGCAATAATTTAAAAATTATTTTAAAGAGTGATTTTGTTGAAAATGTAGGTTTGACATGAAATAATGAGAAGCAATAAACAAATGTAATGGCCATAAATGTCAATAATTTAAAAAAAGCAAACTCTGACTTGTAAATCAGTTTATTTCAACTAATCTCCATGGATTTGTTTAATGTATGAAATTATCAGTGTGCTGATTAATATTATGACATTATTTTTGTTATGCTAAACTGCACCATGACTAGATTTTTGTATTTGATGCTTGCAGTTGTCTTTTCTATATTATTTGGCTTTGTCAAAAAAGTACTATTTATTTTGAGGGATATTTAGAAGTAATATTACTGTTTTTGAACAGCATGGCATTTACCCAGGATATCCCAGGAATATAATGTCCATAACGTGTTTATTCTATTTATCATGTTACTCAGTCTCATGTTTGTGATTTAGAATGAAGTGTCTGGCTTTTAGGGCATTAAACAAATTAAGAATGAAGCTACAAAAGAGGAAGGTAAATAAATCATTTAAAATAATATTTTAATATCATCCTACTTAATAGAAGCCCCGATGTTAGATGAACTGTCACTGTGAGAAAGGGAGGCAAGGTTACTAAAAGGCTTAGTCTTTTGATTGTGTAAGTTGATTACCTTTGATTTTAAGTTACTTGTAATTCATGCTAAGAGTATTATTTTGGATACTGCACATTCAATAAGTCTGATTATTTCTAAGACATTTTCATTGATTTAAAAAAAAAACTTCAATAGACATTCAGCATTAGTTATTTGGTTTTTTGACTCTTTATAAAATAACTATAAACTACAGTGTCAGATATAAAAGGCTAAAGCAATAATATGACAAAGTTTAAATTGTACTTTTAATTTGCTTATTTTCTCTGAATCTATTTTTAGGAGCTGGGACTTGTCATTACTGGAACTCTTCCAGTCTTCAACATAACCGGCCAATTTGAAAATAAGACAAACTTAAAGGTTAAAGTTAATTTATAAAATTAACAATAATAAATGATAAACTGTGACGTTGAAGCCTAATGTGGATAAGACATTTCTATAAGAAAATACATAGAATGTAATTGTCTTGTATGGCCAGAGGTCAGAGGCAACAGCTGCCTAAGTGATAACCATCTGGGAGAAAGGAAAGGCAGGTCAAGCTCCCTTTGCCCTCCAGCCAAGACTCATTTTAGCTCTACATAACTATAACGCTGCTAAGAGCACAGAGTCAAACGATGGGAGTAATTACATGATAAATGGACAATTATCTTATGTGCATATTTTAAAAATGCATTGGAGGTATTCATAGAGTTTAGAGAGAAAAATAAAAAAAAGACCAAAAATCATTGTGTTTGCATCAGGATTCGAAGGTACATGTATTGAATCAGTCCCTAGCTCCCAAACAAGAGTTTTTAATCCTTATTTCAAATATCATTTAAATTAATAATTCCTCTTCGTTTTTATTTTTTCCATTTTTTATAATACAGGAAGAACATAATTTCCTAATAGTGCTTGAGGTCCATAGCACTGGTAATATTGTCAGTGCTATAAAATGCGACCTACTTAAAAGTTTTGAAAAATACATACTTTGTACTTATTTTTTGATATGTATTAAATACTTTTGATTTAAAAGTAGGGTTACATTCCTATTTTTTAGCTTGATTTAGAGGAATTAAAGACAACAGAAGATTTTTTTTTTAGTACCAGAAACCTATTTTATAATGGGTGATATTTCTGATTTGAGTGGAAATTTATTTCCATGTTATGGTTTAATGAACTCTATTGCACTTAAGCATTTTTTGTTCAGCTATTATAAAACTTGGTTGAATTCTTTATTTTAATTTTGTGGCCATAGAAAATGTTACTTTTGAGGGTGGGAACCAAGTACCATTTTAAAATATCTCTATCATTGTAAACTCATGAGAGAGTAGTTCTATAACTCCTTCTATTTGTTTGCTGTATTCAGTCTAAGAGCTTGCTTTGATTGGGGAGTTTTGGCCAGACTAGGATTGGTTCATGAGAAGAAATGTAGATGTTGATGTAACTTTCTCACTGAGTCTGAAGGGAACAGTTAGATGCTTTGCAATGATAAAAATGCATAATGATTTTGAAAGTTAGTAGAAAGTTTAAGTGTCTTTTTAACTAAGTACCTAATTTTATGATTTTTTCTGTAAGCACACTTCAGCTTACATTTTATACTTTTTATAATTTCCTTTGAAACAAAAGTTCCTGACCCAATATTTTAATACAATGCCTATATTTATGTTCCATAGATGATTATGATAGCAAATTGCCTTACAGCCCCATCAACCTGCAACTATAAGTATAATGCTAGCTGTTTGGTATTTAGATGTTGTTAGCAGCAACTAGAAACAGTGTTTTGAGGATTTTGTTACAAATAAGGTCACTTATTTTCAGGATAGTTACACATACTCAGATACAATTATTGGCAAAAATCTAACATGTTTTTATGCCATCTTGTACTATCTTTAAGTTGGACAACCTTGTGGTTTCTTTATTATAGTAAACCCCAAAATCAGTCTACACTCACATACATGGATACACATCCTACAACTGCTGACTCTACGGTAGCAGTAAAAATAAATACTAGAAGAAAAAGGTACAAGCAACATCACATAAAAGTGTTTATATATCTTTTTAACTTTATTTTAGTCATCAAGATCTCCTTTGCTAAGTTAAATGATAATGATAAAGTTGTAAAAAAAAAAAAAAAGTGAGAATCCTTGTAAATTGGATTCTCACTAAACACTAAAAGTGCCCCACCCCTATGTATATGTATGTTTAAGCTAAACACTAAAAGTGCCCCACCCCTATGTATATGTATGTTTAAGCTAATATGGAATACTACTAGTATCGAAACAAAAGAATGAACTTATGACAATTGTGTAGAAATAACAATTTGCAATAGAAAATGTATTGACTGTTTGTTGTCTTACTATAGAACCAGCTGATTCTTGGTGTAATGGGAGTTGATGTGTCTTTGGAAGACATTAAAAGACTGACACCACGTTTTACAGTAAGATGCAATTTACTATTTTGGTACTAATTCTATTTTAGAACTATGCTATTTTAGTTTGTCCATAAGCACTTAAGTCATTCTCAAAATTGTGTGCAGTCGTCTTAGCAAATGTATTAAATGTTAAAAAGCATTCTTAAGGTATGATACCAGGTTACCCTTCAACATGCTATAAAATATGTATTTTATAAATAAGCAAATAATTTGTGTTAAAAAAGAATGTTTAAAAAATGTAGATTTCTAATTGGACTCAGGAATCTCTAGCTAAGGTTTTGTGATTCTTTTTCAGCTGTGTCCCAATGGCTATTATTTTGCAATCGATCCTAATGGTTATGTTTTATTACATCCAAATCTCCAGCCAAAGGTAGGAATATAATTTCTTTACAGTGATTACTGATTTGTAAAATTAATGAGTAATATTCTCAATAGGATTTTTGTTTTAAAATTCACGATATAGCACTAGATATAAAAAACCAGTCTGTAATGAGGCTCTCAGATGATGAGTACAGATTTTATAGTGAATGAAAGTGTGAAAGGAGTTTTCATTTTCTTTATAAGTTTAGCTGAAATAATATCCCTGTCTCAAAGATAACCATTATCACCTCCTGAACCACCATTTCATACATCTCACTTTTGACTTTGATTGATGCTGTACTTTACAGGAAGGTTATTGCTCCAGACATGGGTGTGAACTTGATAATCATTAGTTAGGTTCCTCTGTGCTCTGGCCACATTTTCTTTATCTTCTGGCAATTATCTCTGCTTTTCATCTCTTAATGTTTTTTCTTTTTATTTTAGGGAAGGCTTTTAAAAGTGTAGGAAATTCATTAAGTAAAATTCACACAACAAGATTCAGAATGGGAAATGTTTATGAATTAGCGCGTTTATATCAAAGTGGCAAAATTCCATACATGAACCTATTCCTTATACCTATTTTTTCACGATAGAAAATTTTTCATGAATTATCTCATTCAATTCATTTTACCTTTCATTAATTCTTTACAGGACATTTAATGACCAAATTTATCTAGAAGCAAAATTAATCTTATTTTTTAATTTTAACTTTATAAGCATATGTAAATTATTTAACTTTCAAGAAATATTGGAGATCCTTTTGTAAACCCTGTATACTAGCTTTCTCCCCAGTGTTAGGCATACACTAGAATACGCATACATGTGAATACACATAAAACTGTGCCATTGAAGTATTGTTAAAATCAATAATAAAAAATCAGAACCATTACTCTTGAATGCCAAAACATTGAATGTGATCATTATGTTATATTTTAATATGTTCAATAATATTATATAATTGATACTCTATTTTAATTTTTATCATGTTAGAACTTATTTCCATATAAAATCTATTATTATATAAATATTTGCAGGAAATGTAGCTGGTGAGCATCTTATATTAAGTTTAAATATATTACTTTAATATAAATGTTACATTGATACTTTTTTACACTGTTATTAAACTGTCACAGCTCTTTAAAAGCATGTCATGTTAAATAGAGTTGTTTATAGTTGGAAATCATGTTTCTATAGCTGAAAATTTTTATCTTTTTACATTTTTTAAAAAATTTTGAAGTATTGTTATTTGGTCTTTGTATATCAAGTGCATTTTAAAGTATGTTCTCCTAAGTTATTTTTAAAAAACAATACCAACATAATATGCTGAAAGATCTCTACTTTTATGATTACAAATTGTAACTCTTCCCCAAAGAAACTAATATGTAATATACAAAAAATAAAAAAGAAGAAAATGAATGTTAATAATGTGTATATAATGGATATATAGAAACTCATCATTGAGTGATAATAAAAATTTAGGCTTATAGTCAAATAGAGGTAATAATTTGACAAAGATTTTTCCCTTTTCTGCATTCTCCTATTAATCAATATTTATATTGAAAATATTTTATTACTATTTGAATGATGTTAACTTATATTTCACTTATCTTTAGAATGATTAATTCACTAAAATTCATAAAGTTATATAAAATAAAAATTCTATAGAAACTTTCATTGAACATCAGGTGATGTTTTTCATACAGAATTATAAATTAGCCTTTCATATCTTTGTAATGAATTTTATTAAGGCAAATATGTAACAGACAGACATTTTAAAAATACTGTTTTAGAAAACCATGTAACACAAATGTCTAAACAATCATTGTGTTCTATTACTGAAATTTATGCTTATAAATTAAATATGTTTGTGAATTCTCATCATTGACAGGTTAAATATATGATTTTTATTTGGGGAGTAAAACAGTACGCTTTACAGATTGATACAACACCCTCATAAAATGATGATATAGTACAAGAAAACTGTTTCAGAAATTTCCAAATAGACCAAATGGTAACACCTAGTATTCTTAAAAGAAATACTATTTTTGTATATTCATTAATAATAATGAGGGAAAATAAAGCTATACGTATAGCACTTATTATTTAAGAAGGTAAAGTCTAATGTTATACAAGTATTACATGCTCAGTGCCTCGTGTTTTCTTCCTAATACTGTAAACTTGCTTCAAAATCTTTCAGTACAATTTTGTAATTTGTAGAAGGTAGGATGAGTGCCCTTTTAAAAGCCCAGAATATAAGTAAATAAATTAGCTATGAACTTTTTACATATCAAATTTTCTAGGAGATCATTATTTATTTTCTCAAAAAGAAATATTGAGACTATTTATTGCCACAATGACCACATTTTGCTTTATTCTAAAATGCATTCTATATTTCTTGCATTTGGTGTCACTGACATAAACATACTAGGTAAACTGATTAGATATCTCATTTTGATCAGTTATTAAGAAATATTTACTGTATAGGTAATTGTGCATAATTGTGTGAAATTAATATTAAATATAAATCTACAGTGTTTGTATGAATTCTCCATTGGTTCCACAGTTCTTTCAGAAAACAAAAGCACAAATATCAAATTTTTAAAGCTTTTTAATGTCCCATAATATTTATCTTAGTCCATCTAGGCTGCTTTAACAAAATACCATATACTGAGTAACTTATAAAAAATAGAAATTTATATCACGCAGTTGTGAAGACTGAAGTACAAGATTAGGGCATGGACAAGTCAGCATCTCATGAAAACTTGTTTCCTCATAGACAGCCGTCTTCTCACTCTAAACTCGCAGGTGGAGGAAGAATCAGAGTCCCTCGAAGGCAGTGGTTCTCAACCTTCCTAGTGCCGCAACCCTTTTAAAACAGTTCCTGTGGGTTGAGAACCGCTTGCTCTAAGGCCTCTTTTATAAGGGCACTGATCTCATTCAGCAGGACTCCATCATCATGACCTACTCACCTTCCTAATACACATCTCCTAACAATCAACATTGGGGATAAGGATTTCAAGGAATTGAGGGGGGGCATTAGCAATATTTATATTTTATACATTTGGGTCATATGAATCCTAGCCATTTTAATTTCACTGTATTTCTTTCTCCTTCTCTCTTGCTCTCTCATCTCTTTCTCTCTTTAAAACAATGGGAAAAGTTATCTGGGATAAACCATTTTTTACACTTCCTAAATATATACCTTTCTAGAAAAAGAAAACATTGTCAGTCGTTTAGCATAAAAATGATTTATATTAGCATGGCAGTTTTTATTCACTAAAAATAGTTTTAAACTTTCATTTTATTGATTGACTCATCATGAATTCTATACCTACCAAATTATTAAATTCTGAGTATTTTAGACCTATTACCAACAAGGAAATCCCTTACCAAAATTGATTATAAGATAGAACCTTTACTTATGTTGATATGCTTTATGATGAATTACCACTTTTCTGTTACCTCAGCCTATTGGTGTAGGTATACCAACAATTAATTTAAAGAAAAGGAGACCCAATGTTCAGGTAACTGTGAATGAAGGTAGACTTAGCAGTGCTTTTGAATTTGCTGAATCAGAGTTGAAATTAAGCTTCTGTTCTTAAAGCTTTTGATTAAACCTGCCTTTCCTGACATTAAGCTTCCAGAGCATGAGATGCAGATGGGCATCATTTCTCAATAAACTGGAGCAAAAATATTATAATGATGGCAAAGGGTATGCATTGGCTAACAAAAGATTGCTAAGTTAATTATGTCATAATGATGTTAATTATCAGAGTAATCATAAGAGATGACTTTTGAAAATTAAATTTGTTATTAAATATTGTGAAATTAGTGTTAAATCCAGGCGATTTTAACAATTTGCTTGTAAAATTGACTTCTAAGTGGAAATAAAAATGCAACTTGTACCCGATAGCTTCCATAAGCCACAAATTTTAAGCCAAAATTTTTTTGAATTTCTAAATGCATAATTTTGGATTAGATATTAGAGAAATTCCTTTTCAGCTAATTACAGATGTCCAAAAGGGCCAGTAAATAGTGTGAATTTTTATTGCCTGGCAAACTCATTGCTAAGCATTTTCTCTTTTGGCAATAAAACTTCAAGGTTAGCATATGTATGCATTTGCTGATACTCCCGCTAAAAAAATCAGTGTAAAAGGATACTTCCTACAGCTTAGTAAGAGAATTTTAGAATTTCAAAGGAGTTTAACATTATTCAAGATTTTATAGGTAAGCCTACCATCTTTTAAACAGTCGGTAACATTATAATGAAGAAACAGTGTATGATAAACTATGAATTAATAGAATCGACTTCTAATTTGATTCTATTAATAGCCAATTTGATTCCTTGAGCAGTTCAGGAAACACTATAGTTAGTCCTTCAGCTTCTTTAAGCAGTAGAATTGAACTAATCATTGTTTTCTACCCTTCACAGTGTATTCAACTAGATCAATAGACAGACAGACAGACAGACAGACAGACAGACAGATAGATAGATAGATAGATAGATAGATAGATAGATAGATAGGATAGACCCCCCAGCCCCATTTCCTAAAAATTCTGATTTAATTGGGCCACTGATGGAGCCCACAGCCTATGAATAAATTTTGAAAGTTCCCCAGGTTGTTCCAGAGTACAGACCTAGAATTCTATAACAGTCTAAATTTCATGGTGTTGCATATGAAAGTCTCCATATCTTTTTGATTCCTACAGAGGTTAAAACTGTATTTATGCTTTTCTTGATATGTTAAATTACTTTGTTACTCTCCTTGCATGTTTCTTTTTATGTATTATATTATACTTTTGGCAGTCATGTGCATTTTAGTGAATTTTTATTTTTGCAGCAACCTCAACCATTGCATGTAACTATATGATAGAATTAAAAAATAAACAAACTGAAAATGGCTTGCTTTATTTTTGTTTTCATTCTAAAAAAAACCCTAAATGGCAAACTAGCTACTACACAGGACTTCTCAATTTCGGGATTTTATTTTTGTGCTAGGAGTATTGGTAGCAATACTTACTACTAGTTATTTCAATTTCGAATTTGTGAACAACATGGCACTCTATCTTATATTTAGAATATTAAACAAAAGCAATGGATACACATGGACTAGACTTCAGTTCTTTATCCTCTCTTGGTACTTCCTTACTAGGAACTCGAATTTTTCAGTCACTGAGCCTGTGATTTAAAAAACGGTCAGCCAGATTGATTGCCATTTAAAAAGTGCAAGTTGTGCATTGACATTTTTCTTCTTTGATTTTATTTTCTTCTCTGTGTCTTTATATGTTGGATTGGGACATGATCTTCATATTGCCATTTCTTCCTGATAATGCCTCCTCCATGCATGCTGTTTGGGTCTGGTCATGCTATGCATTATCCATTGCATGTAAGATAAATATTCTTATTTCTGTATATAATTTTGATTTTGATTTTTTTGCCTTTGTTTTGCATTGAGTTTGTTCAAATTTTAACATTGATATGATGGTGTTTTTGTGAAAATGGCTTTTGTCAGTATTTATGAGAACTAAAATAAGCAATTCTCAATCATAGTATAAAAGAGTATTCTTTTGTTAGAGACTTTTTAAGTTTCATTTGTTGAACATAGATTAGAAGGAATTTCAACATTGACTTCTATTTTTTTCTTATGACGTATTCTGCATTTCAAATTATTATTTCCTTCTGAGGCAATAAGATGCTGTCTAAACAATGATCAGTACTTTTCACCTTTAAAAAATCTGTACTTAAGGACACTTCTGATTAGAGCAATAGAGTATGTAAGTAGTCAATACTTTTTCAATAAAAGTGACACACCTGACATATATTTTTAAATTTGCTTTTAAAATTTCTCATTTATCAAAAACATTAGTAATCAAAAATTTTTATTATTTAAATGAATTACTATTGAAGGAAAACATTTTGTTATAATCATAAATAGGCCCTGTATACTATATCATTCTGCATGTAAATAAAATACATTTTTAATTATTGTTATTGTCTTCAGAAGTCTATCCTCACAAAACAGTATTTAAAATATAGTGATGATCTAAACATCCTTTGGAGGAGCCAGTCAGGCTAATGTTATAAAAGTTCCAATGGCCCTTATACTAATCCAGGATAATTAGTATTTAGTACTACTAATCTGTTGACAATCAGATTTGGATAATGTTTATGTTAATAAACATTAAAATTAGGTTTTTAAAATTTTACAATTATAAAATTATTTATAGCTATTATAAATTTTTTGTTCTGTGAACTTTGAAATTTTAGTATGAATGTTATATTTCTTAGCAAGTATTAAAAGAGAGCACATATTGTTTATCGGATATTTCAACACTTCTTTTTTGTGAATGAGAAATTAAAATAATCTCGTATGAGATAAGTCTTCCAGACTAACAGTATCATTTGATATATTTGTATAAATAAATAGTCTGCCTGTTTGCATAGTAAACTTTATTTTTAAATACCAGCAAGAAGAACCAGATGTTGAAACAGGAAATAATATTTGGTGAACTCAGGGGTTACTTTTTTAGTTAGACTTTAATTACAAAAGCTAATCTTAATTAAATTCTTTATGACTTGACCACAAATTTTATTTTATAAAATCTTGACTTAACTGGAATTATTAAAATATCATATAAAATTTCTGAGCTTTAAATATATGAAGCAAACTTGCCTCTTTCCATTGAGCATGTTTATAAGGAAGACTAGGTCTAAAAGACTTTGTTTTACTTAACAGATCCAAACATAGTTTTAATACATTTTCTCATCCAATTTCTTATTTCTTTATAGAATACAAATAAAAAGTATGCTTCTGTGTTGCCTTTATTTTATTTTAAAATCAAGTGGCTTTCTTTTGCTCTTATTCCACGGTAATTAAAAGAAAGTTGTGAATGTATCTTCAAAAGTTAATCTTGTAGAACTTGTGGTTTACAAGGGCAGTGTCATATATAGCACTCAAAATGTGACTGTCTTCAGCTGATGATGGACTAAAAAATTTGCTGAATTTAAATGCTAAATCCCTAGCTGTGGCTATTTATTTTCATATGTATATGAAAGCAGATACTTTTATCTAATTATTCATGTATAAAATAACTAATTTTTATATTCTTAGGTAAGTAATTTTTACAGAATTAATTTCATTGAAATATGTTGAATTCCTTATAAATAGTATCACTTTACAATGTCATGTACACTTAATTTTTATTGTTTTCTATGTAGAACCCCAAATCTCAGGAGCCGGTGACACTGGATTTCCTTGATGCAGAGTTAGAGAATGATATTAAAGTGGAGGTGAGTATAATTAGTAAGAGTAAACAGCGCCTCAGGTCAGATGGTGGAATTCATCCCTTCTACACGTATTTGTTGAGCAGCTGTATTGTTAGGCTGTCTGTTAGATGCTATGTCTACAGGTTGAATGCTATTTGTTTTAAAATTTTCTAGATCTCAGTTTGACTCATCCAAAAGATCATGTGAAAAGGAATGAATGTTTTAAATCAAGTGTGACCTTAGTTTTTTTCTTTCTCTTTTCAATGGTAGAGATATTTTAACTTTTTCAGTATGAGTGTAACCCATAAATTACAAGAAAACTCTTAGAAATGGAGGCCAAGATCCAGCTACCCAACCCATGCTGAGTGACGTGGGGAGAAGCTGCCAATTGCCTTAGTACACTTTACTCAGCAAATTTGAATGAAGGTCATTTCTTCTCAGGGTGTCTTCCATAATAATAAAGATAATCGTATTAATAAAAAAATTACAATAACATTGAAGTACATGATATATGAAAGTCAAGAATTTGCAAGAGTTTTTAAAATGGGTTTTACTCCTGTTATTATATAAATACCTGTTGTATTGACGATATATTGGAAGTGCAGAGCAGTTACACAACTTGTCTGCAGTTAGTTAGTTTCAAAGTAAATAGCAGAATCAGTCACTTGCACTTCAAAGAACAGATTTTAGGGATTTTTCCAGATAGATTAACACCTCTTTTTTACAAAGGCCACCACGTATTTTTTTAATAACATGTCATAGTGTATTTTAATTTGTTCTTGACCTACACAATTTTATACTTTTACTCCTTATTATAAAACAATGCAGTTCAGTACTTTATTATAATTACCCTAGACTAGCCTAGTGCTGGGGTGTTTCACCTGATTAATGAATGATTGTTATAAAGTATATGACACGATAAAGTAGGTAAAGTAATCGTGACAAGCTTAGTGTCTGGATTCCTACTGAGTGAACTTGATTTTATTTAGTCTCTCTAAGCCTCATTTTCCTCTCAATTAGTATAGTGATTGATGGAAATAATATATAGAGCAAGCTTAACGTAAGGCCTGGTTTGTGGTAAGTTCTTTATTATTTTCGAGCTTCTCATCAGTGGGTATTCAACTCACATTAGGAGCTGTTATCTAATCCTTACTACAGATGCATATATTTTAACTAAATTAGACAAATCGCATACATGTATTTTTCAAATCCAAATTACCTCTTTTATCATACCAAGTTAGTTTACTGAATTATATAAAATAAAAAAAATAAGTTAAAGAAAATTCTGAGAATGTCCATTAGACTGGGATATATGGTGGATAAATGTGACCTTGTCTATTTTTAAAAAGATGGACAATTTTCTTAAAGGAGTCTAAAAACTCCTTTAATGTTAGATTAAATTCAAGTAAGTTTTCAAGTAAGTTTTCACAATTTTCTCTATCCTTTAGTTAGATATTTTTGTACTGCCAGATATGATATACAATAAAAAGTATAAAGAGTACTCTTGAAAGATCTCCTATCACATGAAGCTATTCTTTTGTGTGGGGCCAAAAGGTACAGTATTCCATAGTATATGCTAAGCTGCCCGGACACACGCCTTTCTATTTCTGAATTACTGTGTGATAACAGTAAAGGTAACTAGCCCATAAAATAATTGACCATTTTTTGTTAATTATGTCTCAGATATTAATGACTGGTTTAAAAGATTTTATTAAAGGTATTTTCATTATTTTAAGATAATGTAAAATGACTATTTTAAGGTAATTTAAAAAACAAAATCCCATGGCCAGGAGTAGCAGCTCATACCTGTAATACCAGTACTTTGCAGGACCAAGGATAATTGCTTGAACTCAGGAGTTCTAGCCCAGCCTGAGCACCACAGCAAGACCCCATCTCCACAAAAAAATAAAAATAAATTTTAAAAATAAAAAAAAGTAAATTTTTGAAAATTAAAAATATAAATTAAGCAGGTGCAGTGGTGCACACCTTCAGTCCCAGCTACTTGGGAGGTTGAGGCAGGAGGATCACTTGAGCTCAGAAGTTGGAGGTTGCAGTGAGCTTTGATGATGCCCCTGCAATCTCACCTGGACAACAGAGCAAGACCCTGTCTCAAAACAACTAGACAACAGGCATAATTACTGGTGAAACCAACCTACTGTTTTTATTCAATCTGTTATAAATAAGGTAAAAGAAAAGCTAATATTTTAATTATCATACTTTTCATAGGTCAATTTAGTTCCTGGAATAAACTCATTGTTTCATTTTCTTTTAGATTCGAAATAAAATGATAGATGGAGAAAGTGGAGAAAAAACCTTCCGAACTCTGGTTAAATCTCAGGATGAGGTAGGAATTGATTCAGGATTGTTCTTTCTTTTTCATTATTAATATTTACTATTTGAGCATATTTATAGGGTTCACATGATATTTTCAGTCAAGTGTATAATGTGTAAGGACAAATTGGGGTTTTTAAGATGTCCACCCCCTTGTACATTTGTCATTCCTTTGTGTCGTAAGCATCTCGGGTCTTCTAGCTAATTTGAAATATACATTATAATGTTGTTAACTGTAGTCACCCTACTGTGCCATCGTCAAACACTAGAAATTATTCCTTATCTAACTGTGTACTTGTACCCATTAACCAACCTCTTTAACACCCTCTATCACCCAAACACATACCCTTTCCAGCCTCCGGGAACTCTTATTTTACTCTCTACCTTCAGGAGGACAATTTTTTTTAACTCCCACATAGAAGTGAGAACCGTGTGATATTTGTCTTTCTGTGGTCAGGCTTATTCTTAAATAAACCTACATATTAAAAATAATTGATACTATTAATTTATGTTTCTTTGCTACTAATCCACTATTTCTTTACTATTGTTCAGTAGCTACATATATATGGGAGATTGTATATCCATGAAGTAATGTAGCTCTGTACTACTTTTCACTGGTAGATTGTGGTGTTTTCCTGAGCTTCAGTGGCATTGAGTAATTAGCATCTTATGATACATAACAAGAATGGCTTAATAAAAACAATAATATGCTAATTATTCATTTGGATGTATACTCACTGGCTGCGTTAACTTTCTGATATTGACAGTTACTCTTACACGGACTCTAATGTAGATATATCTGAACCTTGTCTAACTACTTCATGGTCTCATTTAAGTATTAAAATTTCTTTTTTTTTTCAGAAAATGCCTTTTTCTACGTTTAAGGAATAATAATTTGGCAAATATTATTGTATTTATGTTATTATTTAATTTTAAATCTTTAATATTATAATTATGTATTAGTTGCTTATATTTATGGAGTATGTGTAAAGTTTTGATACCATTTGTATGTTTATTTCTTTCCTAAAATTTTGCTATATACCTCCTATAACAGAATAAAGGGGAAATGTAATGGATCTTACATTTTTGAAGAAGACTGTTAACATGACCTCAAAATTTACAAGTAGATGCTACTGCTCTACTCTGCATGTAGATCATACAGAATATAAGATAATAACCATGTCAAACTTTTTTCTAGAGATATATTGACAAAGGAAATAGGACATATACGTGGACACCTGTCAATGGCACAGATTACAGGTAATGAGCTGTACTTTTCTGTGTACTGTGTAAAATAGTGCTCCATGTTGCTCCGGTTATAGGAGCCATTTTAAATGAATGAATATTAAGTCTTTGCATCTTCATATACTATTTTTATTATAATTTTCAATAGAAAATGTATTTCCTACATGAAAATATACTAGATAGTCTAATTTTCAGAAGAGAAAGGATAGAAGCTAACAATATAAAATTTAGAATTGAACACATGATATATGTTTATATATTTTATATATTTAAATTAGAAATGTAGAAAAATTCCCATAATACTGTATGGAGATCACTTCTCTGACTTTTTCTTTTAAGTTGTCATTTAGTTTACACTACTTAACATTTAGGTTACAAGCTAGCCTAAAAAAAACCCAAAAAACACTATATGTCATCATCATAGTATCTGGTATAAAATGCTTAGTTGATATAATTTGCTCTCATTGAATAGAAGTTCTATGACATCCTGATTTTTCCCATTGGTTGGGACAACCTGCTGCCCTGTCATCATTAGCAAATCCTTTGTTCTTCCACACTGTTGAGCGGTTCTTTCGCGTTCTAGCTCTCTCTTCTGAGCTCACTCACCACTTTCTCTGTGATCCTGCTTCCCACACTCGTGTATTACTGAGGATAATAAGAGTATTCCTTGTTACTCATTCTCTTTTACCCTTACCTAAATCTCTCGTCTTTGAATCTCATCTCCCCAGACCACTCACCCGTCAGTCCTTTTTCACAGTCATCTTCCGGTCATTCCTGTAAGATTTGAGTTTCTGGTTCATTGTCACTCTCTCCTACACTCGCGTAGGTGGGTAGGTCGCTGTTCTTCAGTCTCCGACTTACCTACACTGGTACAAAGCAAAAGATAAATTATTTACTAAAATAATTTTCAAAGATATTTTTAAAAGCTCAAAATTTTTATTATTTGATTCCGCAGACATAAAAATAGCACATTAAACTGCTATAAAATGTTTTAAATGCTTATTCTTAATTTCTGTGTTTTACTGGTCAGGAGCTGATAAAGACACTTTGCAAATGTTCTAGGTCTGTGGACCACTCTTTATCTTTGACATTGTTGATTTTTCTGATCCCCCGACCTCTTTTCCTCTAATAATCTTGTTACCTCCTCTACCTTAGCCACCTACTCCAAAGTCATGTTTTTCGAGTTTTACAGGATCAAGTCTACAACTGCCTCATCATCTTCATTTGCTATTTGTGTATAAACTCCCAGATTCCCACATTTTAGCTTTCCATCCCCTCTTGCTAAAGGCCAGACTCCAACAAGCCTTGACTCGGTGGAGACGTGAAGTCCTCTCCTTCATTATTTCCTCTCTCTCCCGTGTCTTTGTGCCCATCCTTAGTCAGCAGAGATTCCGCACCATCAACTCCCTTCATCATAGTTTTCAAAAATAGCCCCAGTTTGACAAAATACCAATCCTGGTTAAATGCCAATTATTACCAACACCAGGCTGCACCCATGGGGCTAAAAGTGGTGAAGCAAATCCTCACTGGTTGATATATCTTCTCAAATCCATGTCCTCTTAGCCTCAAATGGGCCTCGTGATCTCTGTAATGCTGTCAGTTCAGGCTGATCACAGGTGACTTTCAGAGAAAACCCCCACTCCTGGAGTACATAGCTGCTCACATCTGTATCTTCATCTTCTCTCTTTATTTCTATTCTCTGTGCAAAAACAAAAATGATCTTAACCCCTGAGTAAAGGATTTCATTTGTCTACTCAGCCCCAGCCCCTAATAATATGCTATCTCATTCAGAATAATAGCCAAAGTCGGTCATGGCCATCAGAGGCCTAAGCCACATGACCTTCCTCGCCGTCTGCTCTGTGAAGTTCTCTCCCAATTCTGCACTGATGCTCTCTCGTTAAGCTATGCTGCTGCCCCTGCTGCACATCATAAACACGGGGGTCCTCGTGCCCCGGGCTTCTGTACCTGAAATTACTTCCCCTAGGGTGGCTTTCCTAGATAGGCACATGCTCATTCCTTCATCTCCTTTACATCTTTACTTACTATTTTTATCTCCAGGAAGGCCTTTTCCAGCAATCCCGTTTAAACTGCAAAGTGCCTCACCACTCCCCTGTCTCCTTCTTCTATTATGTGTTCTCTATATCCCTATTATCACTCAGCATTGCAAGTGCATAATGTGCATATGTAGAAATTTATGTCCACTGAGTATCATTTGTCTTCTCTTACTAGTAGGTTCTACAAGGGCAGAGTATTTGCTGGCTTTATTTTCTTCAGAATCACCAGCTCATCAGACAGTGGCATACAGTAGGCACTCTAGCAATATTTACAGACTTGAAGAATTTCAATTTGAATCAATGGAAGATTTTTCAAACTGAAGAAATGTTTACTCTGTCTCCTCCTATCAAATTCATAGAATGGTGTGCCAAACTTCCATTGCAATATTCTCATAGGAACTTTTTAACTGCACATTAATATGCGATTAGTCAGCTGCAGATTACCCAACAATTTCCTGTCTAATGACATCAGACTAACTCTTCAGAAATGCGCATAGCCTTTTCAGGTAGCCTATAGTCCTGGAGATTTCCCTAGAATGCGGTGTTGGTGTCGTGAGAACCTTTCTCCTTTTATGTTCCTGGGTGGCACGTAGACTAGATATGGAAGAGGGAGCATGAATGTTAACGTCAGGATACACTTCTCGATGGCTCTCTTCACTTCTTCAGTGTTTGACCGACATTTGGACTTCTAGTGAAACCCAAGAATGCCTGTCTTAATTATTTTATTTTCATCTACTATTCCCATCTCTAATTGCTGCGTAGGCATTTCTTTACACGTATACCATCCTCAGATAAATAAACAAATTGTACTTTTTCCTCCATTTTCTTGATTGTAGCCAACTTTCAATTTTCAGATCAGCTTGTGAAAAGGTGTGAAGACAGGACTCTAGGACTCCAGGAGCCCGGTGTCTTTAACACATTATTGACCAGTCACGAGCAGGGATAGTTTCTGCATAAAATTGCCCGTCAATATGGGTGAGGATATCAGAGGTGCTAAGCAATTCTGTCAGCAGCCTGGAGATGAGGAGGGGAGAAAGAATAAAATAAGTTGAATTTGGGACAACTGGGAATTGAGACGGAAAGAATGAATCAGGGAACAGCTGCTATTTTATCATTTTATTGACTGGAAATGTTATGCAGAAACTATCCATGTTACCAGGTAACTCGTGACTGGTCAACAATGTCAAGAAATGATTTTACAATAAAAGAAAGTATCCAGGGCACTTTGTGAAAATATGCTCCATACCTTTGTTGTTTAGATGAACAAATTCTCAATAAAAGTAATGGAACCTTTTTTGACAGTTGGTTCTGCTGCTGCTGTAAGGACACTTTGGAGTATCTTAAATTCTCCTTAAACTCTGGTTGACTGTATTCATAATTTTATCACAAACAGCCTCAGAACGCATCTTGTTTTCCTCACATACCCAGTGATATGAAAAAGTGTGGGCAGATTAAGATTCTTCTTTCAAAATCTCAAGTTCTTGTCACTCCTTGTTGACCCAAACTGCAAACTCTTCTTTCATCCACATTAGTTTGCACTTCCAAGTCTAATAATCACATCCTTCCTAGCCCAACCCATCTGCTCTGTCCTTTCCGCCTCTCCCTTTCCCCTACAGACCATTGCTCGCTGAAAAGGCCCAATTTCTCCACATCTGCATTTTCTTTTCACAAGTTCCCTTCCTAAGTTGCCAACTTTTGGTGTGATTAGATCTTCTTCTATTGTAAATAATTTCCTGAATTATTGTACAAATAAATTCTCAAATATCAATTTAGAACAAATAGCATATCTAAGTGGAAGGATGAAAGTGATACGTTTTTATGAGGTATAACATTTCACCCGATGATGTCTGTCCTTTTAAGCTTTGATCCAACTGAGGTACCATATTATTAATTATTTTAATAAAATACTTTCTCCTTTTTAGTGAAGAGTTTACTTTTATGAAGATAAATGATTGAGTTGAAAAATGTGTTGTATTCTATGTAACTTAGCAAACTATGTTTGGGTCACAAAAATATTTCATAGGTTCTGCCACCCTTCTGGTGGCCACTTGCTTTATTAAACTTTAATGAGAAATGAAACAATCTTGGTCTATTGTTTTTATAAGGAGAAAAACAGCAAACATTGTGTATCACAGCACCCTGGACTCAGAATGTTGGTAAAGATCTTATCTGGCTATATGTCGAACAAATAACCTGGCTTGAGATAGCAATAATTAAATTAGATATAACTATACTTTTCTATAGAATGGAATATAGCTATTAATAACAATCTAAGATTTGTAGGCCAACAAAATGTATGTTTGATATGCCAATTTGAAAACTTCTGTGTCTCATGGGTTTCCCCACTATTTTTTGTAATGTCTGAAATGCAACCCTAGCTTACGAAGTGATACTGTAGTAGTTGTTACATGATACAACGTTATCAGTTTTAATTAGAAATTTCTTTTAGGAATAAGTGCTGATGGAGCAATAAAAATATCCTAATTTCCCTTGAGAATAATTTGTAGGAGACAGTCTTCAAATGCTCAGTAATTCCGTTCTACATTTTATAAATGGCAAATGAATCATGAAAGGTCATCTTGCCGTAAGCCTGATGTGCTGCTTATTTTAATTTTAATCTCTGCCTCCACTTAAAGGAAGTTACCTATAAAATGAATGCAGAGATTTTCATTAAATCTAGATAACATTTTATTTCCCCGACCTTTTCCCATAAGGAAAGTCTATGAATTACTTAATGAAGGAGAGAGATTTGGGAATTGGAGGCAATAAGCATCCATTCATTTTGCTATCTTTACTGCGTAATTAAATTGTAGCAAATAAACCCTTGCTTTTTTCCCTCTTTGTAAAATGCACTTTTAACATTTATATTCATAACCAGGAAAATCTGAACTTGTATATTCTATCCTATTCTATGTTATATATGAATATAATTCATTGCAGTTTGGATATCCATTCCCAAAGCTGGGTTTACTTGAAGCTTGAGTGATTTAAAAGATCTAAAAATGCCTCAAAATATTCAAAAGTCTATAAATGCACACGTCATCCTGTGCATTACTAAAATTTGAACTAAATAGTAAAAGTGAACACTTAATGACTCAATTGGTCTCCTTGAAGGAGTTTCGCTTTTTTAAAGTAGTGCTGGGCATCTTAGAGATGTCATTATTAGTTACACCCGTTGCTCACAAATCTTCCTCTATATTCAAAGCATAGCAAAGGTCATTTGCAAGTGCACATTGGATATGGGTGATTACTTACATCCCACATATGTACATCAGTCAGCATGAGAATAGAAGAATTACACACATGCCATTGTGTTATTGGAAAGTGCATAATATTCCTACATCTTTTATCAATTCTAACATACCATGTTTTTAATTGTCAGTTTCAAAGTGAGTAAGGTTGCCTGTCTGGCAGCTTTGATTTTGAATAGTCCTTAAGGCAAGTTTTCACATCAAGCTTGTCAGACATTCTTGGTGTCTAAAGCATTGTGAATCTGCTCTACAATTTGCGCTAGAACTCTCCTCCAGTTTGGACATTCACCATAAAACTAGAGTTACCCCAAGTCTCTCATAAACTACTAAGCTCAAGGTATATTTCCTGCCGTGCTTAATATCAATTTACCAAAAAATATGGAATACTCACAATAAATGAGCTGGAAGACAATTCTATGACTTAGTTTCCTATTGGGTAAAAACCAATGGGAAGCAGACGATATTTATTAGGGTTCCAAACGAATCTGAATTGACCCAGAAGCAGACACTTGAGAATATCCCCAAGAATTAGAGATTTAAAATAGTATTGAGCCCCTCAAAAGAGTATATTTCAGATGATTGTATGCACTTTACAATAATGATAATAATAATCCACTTGTATTTTTTAATAGTTTCTGTTGGATATAAAGCACCTTCACATTATATATAATACACTAAGGAGAAGGTGCCCAATCAGTGTGATGTGTTTACTTTGTCTAAACATACTCCTAATGTTCTTTTATTTTTACCATGATTCCAAGTATTTTAATGTAGTTTCTGGAAATATAGTAGGTGATCATGGCCTTCCTTCCTCAGCTATTCTATAGGTACATTTAGTACCTTATATTCTCTTTTGATTCCCTGCAATGAAGACAGCTGAACGGCTCTAGATGGCAAGACAGAAAGAAATTAAATACCCTATTTGCCGAATGCATTTTCATGTCAAAGTAATATGTCTTTTCCTTCCCGTGAGGAAGATCTTTGGATTTTCCCATGAATTTGAAGTGTGTTTTGTTTTTTTTTTTTACGTTTCATTTTTGTTTGTTTGTGTTTATGCTTCTCTTGTTTCTATTGCAGTTTGGCCTTGGTATTACCAACCTACAGTTTTTACTATATAAAAGCCAAAATAGAAGAGACAATAACTCAGGCCAGATGTAAGTACTGTGAAAGTGACTTTAGGGTCTATTTGTCATTTGCTAGTATCAGATGTTTAATTACGTCCAGATTTTGAAATACCCAAGGCTTATTATATATACATTTTAGTAGCTGTTACTACCAAATCTACAGCAATGATTCTAACCCATTCCAAACATGCAAGGAACAAGAAATATTCTACATGGATAGAATATGAGCAGGTACTCCAGTCTCACTGGCAGTCCCCACCACCCTCCCCTGCCTTGCTATGTGCTCAGAGAATCATTGCAGTGCTGTGTCCTCCATTGCTGTCTCGAAGGGTCTGCCTGCTAAAGCAGAATGTCTGTTACGCTAATTAACAGCATAGTCTCTCCTCTCATAACACTGTGCTAGTAGGGCTTTGCCGTTTTTGTTTTTGTTTTTTTTGCATTTGGCCAGAATGATAGTGTGCTTCACATCATCCACATCTTTTCCTTTCTTTGACTACATTAAATTGCACTGGTCTTTGGCTTTGGTTTGGCAATTAACTTCCTTTTCATAACTCAAATTAATGTCTCAGTAATGCAAATGGATTAGTGTGTTTTTTTTTTTTTTTTTTTTTTTTTTTTTTTTAGCATTATTTGGAATGTAGAGCAATTATTAACACTAGTGCATATTTCAAGTCATTGTTACTCTTTGTTTTGTTTGGGGGTAACTAGATTTTGTAAAGTAAAATGACCATCATATCATTTGCCAATTGCTCAATTATTGGTAACAACCTAAAACTATTTTGTTAGGATGAAGCAAAAAGCAAAAAATACAAACACACAAATATATCTTTTATATCTGACCTTAAAGGAAACTATGGTTTCTTTCATTTCTCTGTCAGTTCTTTTTTGCTCTCCATAGGCCTAGTGTTCATAGCATACTGTACACAGGACATTTCTGTTTCCACTTTTACCCGATAGATATGATGGTCCTTTAACAACCAGCCGATCTGCATGAGCTAGTTCTTCACTGTATAAATGAGGGGATAACTAGTGAGTCTTTGATGATTGGTAAATGCTTCTGTTTATAGGCTGACGTCATTGGTATTGCACCTGCATTAACCACTTTGCAAAACAGACCATTGAAACAGCCGTAGTACAGAGATGGAAATCCGTCATAGTATCTAGTAATAATGGATAGAACATACTTTCCCAGTCTTCAAACAAATATGTCTTTTTTTCCAGACTACAGCTGTACATAAATGAACCTTTGATCTATGCACAATATTTTTATTCAAGAAAGTCATTGAATAAAATATTGTTTGTGACCCCCTTTGCTTTACCCTCTTTTTTTTTTTTGTTTCCCTGCTTTCTCTTTCTGATGGATTTTCACAGCAAAAAAGGGCAAAATGAAGGGCAAGTATTTTCTTGTTGCTCAATTTCTTTCTATTTAGTACACTTGACATCTTCACTGATATTTTCATTCCTATTGGGTATTATCCTTTGTGCTTCTCATTTGCTAAATTTTCCTCCATGGTCACTCAAATCTTAGCTGCAAAAAAGAGGGAAGGAATATGCTTGTGTTTTCAAATGCAGCCTGGCTGACATTCAAGTTTTTTTCCTAGACTTAAAATCTTTTGGTTTTTTATTTTTCCACTTACTAATTCATACCTCATATGATGAATGTTATTAATTCACTAAAGGCATTAATGACTTAATAAAATCTTTTTATTACAATATTGGTAAACTTTTTATATTAACATTTTCAATAAAATATTTCTGATAAAGGGTTTGTATTAATATCCTTTAAGAAGCTATTTGGTTGTGGTAGGGTTAGTACATGGGGAAATTATAGACATAATATTTTCTCTGATATCATTGCTGTAATTTAAATTATAATTTCATTATTGCATTGGGAAGTGTTGAAGACCTTTATATTTATTGATGTGTTCCAATTTTAGGATGTGTAGTGCATTTTCAATTTTCTTTGTGGGTAATCTTTTAAGTGTCTTCTTACTGTCCTAGACTTTGACAGGTATACTCTGAATTGCATATCTAATTATTTATCCTGTAACATTATCTTTGCAGATTCAGAAACCCTGAAGCCAGATAATTTTGAAGAATCTGGCTATACATTTATAGCACCGAGGTTGGTTTTGTTTTTCTTTTCTATATAACTTGTTATCAGTGGGTAGGTAGGCCTTTGACGACAGTTCTGAACTGGACCAAAACTACTCTGTCACATTATAAAACCAAAGGGAAAAATAATTTTAAAAATGAAGTAGAATCTCATCTATTTGTTCATTTACTTGTTCAAATTCTTACTGAGCAATTATGTACTAAGCAATGTGGTGATTCAGGGACATGGCGGTGAGTAAGATAGACATCGGCTTGGCTCGTGTGGAATGGTCGGTGCATCCAACGATAGTGGAGACTTGCGTATTTGCACCTGTGAGTGTACACATAGAAACACAAAAATGTGTATGTGCTTCACAGAGATAAGTACGTAAATATACATGGATATGTACAAGAGTTTGGTAGAATGTTTTACCATCGTAAAGGATTTCTTGTTAATCTAACACAATTTTTTGGGAAAACATTTGTAATGATATTGCCTCAAGTATTTTTTTAGATGATCATCATTTTTTCCTCTCCTTCACTTTTCTTTTAGCTCTCATATAATCCCCCTTCCCTATCCATCTTTTATTCCTACCTCTGTTTTCTTGTAATTATGTGAAACTATCCCATAATCCAAGAGGGTTCTTTATTTTTATTTCTTTGCTCAAGTTTTGATTTCTGCTGTATAGTAGACATATATAATATTCAAATTAACATAATTCCTATTAGTCTAGGCTTCTTTATTAAAAAACAAGAGCTACAGAAGCTTGGATTATTAATGTTTCACACTTAAGCAATTACTCCAAGAACCTAAAGAAAACTTATCAAAATTCTTCCTGATTATTCTTTTATTTCTGTATAAGTAAATTTCTGAATTCTGTTTCTACTTGAAAAATAAAACTTTCTGAGGAATCTCTATTAACAAAGTGTATTTTTGGCTTCAGGAGTGACTCTACCTTTGAGAAGCTTCTTTCGTTTGAATTTTCGCTGAAGAGTTTGGCACTGCTGAGCATGCCCTCCCTTCCCACTCTTTGGATGGCACACTCTTCTGATTTCTTACTGCTCCCTGGCTGCATATTCACAATCTCTCTCACTCTCACAATCACTGATCACAGATGTGAGGAGGCCGCAAAGGGTGCTAGCCCAGGGCCTCGTCCTTTTTCATCTGAGGCGCTTATACCACATACCAGCCATGTGCTCCCTGCCTACAGGTTGGGGTTATAGCTCCCAAATCTATGTGATGGCCAAAACCTCTCAAAACAAACAAACAAAAACATAAATGGATTATTGATGTTACATTATAATATAGGATCAAATAGTCTAATCTATTTCTAGATTTTATGTCCACCCTACATATTTTAAATGGGAGACATTCATATTTCACAAAAACGTTACAGGAATATTGCTTCAGTATCCTGCAAATTCAGTATCTTGCAAATATTTGTCCCTTTTGGAAAGCTCTTTTTCCTGTGTTGCTTCGGTGAAGAAAATACCGTCCTCCCAATGTGCAATCTTGAGACCTATAGTTGTCCTTGCCCAGCCAGCCCTTTCCCTGTATCTAACTTCTGACCAGTCATCAAGTCTGGCCATTTCTATTTTAGGACTATGGAGCATGTCCATCATGTCAGCTGCCTTTGCCCCAGCTAGGCCTCTGCCTTCTCTCACTGAAACTACTGCAGCTGCGCCCTAACTGATCTCCTCACTTTCCTATTTCCTCCTTATTTCCCAATCCTGTCTCTGTTCTGTAGCCAGAGAGAGTTTCTAAAATGTGAAAAAAAGTTATTTTTCTCATCTGCTAAGTACTAACCAGTGGATCTACATAATCTTTAGGATAATCTGTGCTTGTATATCATAGTGTTCAAATGCTGTGTCACCAGGTCCTGGGGTGTCAAGGTGGCTCCCCATACTCAAAATGTGGGACCATCATTTGCGAGTTTCGCTGGAGCACAGTTGTCCCTGGCTGCTTTCATTGAAGAGGCAGAATGGAGCAGTCGTGGCATAGACTTTACGGCCCCAGAGCTCACATGACTTAACACACGGCCGTTTAAGAAAAGGTTTCCCAGTTCCTGCTGTATATTCCAGCCACATTAATTTCTCCCAGTCCCTTAATACACTCTTTTTCTGTTTTGTTTTTTTCTTTACGTTCTTTCTGCCACTAATTCCCTTTTCTCTTTTGGACTGTTTATGCACGCACACACACACACATACACACCCTACTTTCTCTCAAATTCCAACTTTGAAGCTCCTTGATCTCCTTCATTGGATTATGCATCCTACTGACTGCTTCACAGAATTCCATATTTCTCTTCCCAGAGCACCAGCCACATTATATTTTATGTACTTTCTTCAACAGAGCCACAACTGGGTCAATTTGACTTACCATTTAATATCCAATGTCAAATCCATTGCTAGCCCATAGCAGGTGCTAAGTATTTGGCAACTTGAGAAACTATAAATGTATAAAAAATATTTAAAAAATGCATGCCATTGGCTCGATGTCAGTAGCACAGTGGTTACAGCACCGGCCATATATACCCAGGCTGGCAGGTTCAAGCCCGGCCCAGGCCTGCTAAACAACAATGACAACTGCAACAACAACAGCAAAAAAAAAAAAAAAATAGCTAGGTGCTGTGGTGGGCACCTGTAGTCCCAGCAACTTGGCAGGCTCAGGCAGGAGAATCGCTTAAGCCCAAGAGTTGGAGGTTGCTGTGAGCTGGGACGCCATAGAAATCTATGGAGGGTAACAACAACAAAAAATACATGCTATTAGTATGATTATTATTATTTTTTCTTTATTGTTGGGGATTCACTGAGGGTACAATAAGCTAGATTATACTGATTGCATTTGTTAGGAAAAGTCCCTCTTGCAATCGTGTCTTGCCCCCAAAAGGTGTGGCACACACCAAGGCCCCACCCCTCCCTCCTTCCCTCTCTCTGCTCTCCTTTCCCCACCCTTTACACCTTCATCCTCATAGAATTTATAGACACAATAACTTTGAGCAACTTTAAGTTACTTGAAGCTGTTCTGAGAAACTTCACATTACACAAAGTGTCCCACAGAGTATTAACATAGCAAATATATAAGAAGAGATTGAAATTAATCTTGTTTGGAGGCAAGACTCACCTTCTCAAATCTGTGTTTTTCTGTGGTCATCTCTATCACTTATTAAGACCAGACTAATGCAGATTAACTTTGTCAGCTTCACTATAAGACGAGGTTGAAAATAGGGTGACATCAGGCATTCACAGAGAGGATAAATCTCTCTCTCAGTTCCAATGCCTAATTCATGGGTGATGGATTTTGTTTAGTCTAGCAGGTATTAGCTGTGGACTCAGTCATATTCCACATTCTTTTTTTGTTTGTTTGTTTTTTTTACAATTCAAAGGTTTTTTTTTGTTTTTGTACTTTGTTGGCATGTATGTACAACCACCACAATTAATTTTTGAACATTTTCATTGCCATAAAGAGAAACCTCTTTTTTTGCCTCCCCATCTTCCTCCTCCCCCACCCCAGCCCTAAGCAACATCTAATCTACTTTCTGTCTTGCTGGCTGTGCTCATTCTGGACATGTCATATGAATGGAGTTAGATGTGACTTTTTGCATCTGGCTTATTTTATTTAGCATGATACTTTCAAGGTTCATCCATGTTGTAGCATGTATCAGAACTTGTTTTATGGCTTAATAATATCAATACATCTCACTAGAAGATTGGAATTTGCCTATGTGTTCAGGGGAGGGGTAATACCAGAGAGGGGTGGACCTGTAGCTCGCGGAACAAACCAGTGATTGTCTACCTTAACTGATCAAATCCTTTACATGCATACTTAATGCTCAAAACCACTCTGTAACAAAGTAGTATTATTAACCCATTTCATGGATTAGGAAACAGTTTTAAAGATGTTAAATAAGATGAGATTTGAAACAACATCTGTGCTAATGTAGTTGGAATATGTAAATGTTAAGGGTATTCTCAAAAGAACACCTGGTACATCTGAGTAAATTATTTTTGTAGGGAAGTCTTCCTGGAAGAAATTGACTATTCAGTATGTGTTCAAAAAGTATAGGAAATAAAGTGAGAAGAGACAGAAATTTGTGTGGTATAGATCTGCAATCATATATTCTTCTTAGTCACTGTTATTAAACGATGTAGTGAGCTGTAGAGCAAGACCACGGTCTGTTTCCTAGATCTTCATTATCATGATGTTACTTAAATTTTCTGTAATTTATTTATCTGCCAAATAATAATACCTATGTTATAGATTTCCTATAAGCTTTGAATGAGATGATACATAGCAAATATTTGCCATAGCTCCTAGTGAGAGATGAGCTCTAAGCATTAGTTATTATTTATAGTTTTAGGAGGAGAATGTAATAGTAGTAGTATGAGTAGGGTATTAAAAAGCAGTTATTTTAAAATATTTTTAAAAGAAAGCTTATAAATTTTAGCAAGACTATTTTTGTTAATTCCTAAATAGATTAAACTATTTGACCCTGATTAATAATCAGCATGTGTAGTAGCTTTAAATTCTAAAACTACTACAGACAGGGAATGTTGAGAGTCTAGACACGGGGAGCGTGATTCCTCCCTTTGGGAAGCGTGCAAGGCCGGGCAATACCTCTAATCTTAGTGCTTAAGGCCAAAGTGGAAGGATTGCTTGAGTTCAGGAGTTTGAGACCACTCTGAGCAAGAGTTAGACCTCATCTCTACAAAAAATAGAAAAATTAGTTGGTCGTAGTGGCAGATACCTGTAGTCCCAGGTACTTGGGAGGCTGAGGCAGGAGGATCACTTGAAGGTCGTCCTTGTCACTGGAGAACTCTATGCACTAACACAGCATTCAGCATTCTCTCACATTTAAATTATTTCTACTTAACTTTTCCATCCCAATTCAAAAATTCTCTTATTCACAAATGAAACATTTCCAAGCTTTTACCATTAGTAAATATCAGAAGACAAATAATACCTTTAGATTACTTCAAAATTGAGCATAACCTGGGCAGCAAAAATTAAAAACACGATATCAGAATTGGCTGCTCACAATCCTCAGGCCTTCTATGGGTAGAGGTCAAAGTTGGTTTTGGCTGGAAGTTTTCGGTCAATAAAAGTTCACAATGCAATGGCACATTTCAAATCTATTAAGAGTAGAGTATGAATGTCTGACCACAATAAACAAGTGAGGTGATGGTTATGGTAATCAGTTTGATGTAAGCATTCCACATTGTATTTCAGATCAGCACACTGTACCCCATAAATGTACACAGTTATGATTTAATTAAAAAATCCACAAAGTGAAAGCTCAAAGCACATTGTACAATTTGGATGTGTTCACTATGGATCTGGTGCGGGGGCTTCTCCTCAGCCTGGAGCCTTTGTTAGTTAGGTGCCTCTGGAGGAAACTTTTTACATATTTAAATCTTAGTTTCTCATCTTTAAAATTTAAATATCTTTTGATAGTGTTATTTTTAGATTAAATGAACAAAGATAGGTGTGGTATTTTAAAAATGGTTTTATTAAGAATTATTTGTGATATTCAGTCCTAAAATCTTCCTGTCAGCTGCTAATCCTGTGAATTCCTAATTCAATATATTTGGCTTTTGATTCTTAGACTCATGTTATTTCTAAAATTATATAGCATTATGGGGGAAAAGCCAAATATAGATCTGTGAAGAACTAAGTGAGTCTGTTGTGTAAACTTTTTAAACCTTGCCTGTAAGCTAAATTTGTTCATGAACTGAAAACTTTGGGTTTTTGAAATCTGACAGTCTGTTTCTCATTACTCTTTGAAGCTTTGTGTTTAGGTCATGGCTTTGCATATGAAAATTTTTACTATTTAATTATGTTTTGACTTGAATGTTTGTTCAGACTGTCAGTTGTCTTAACTTAGTTATTTTGATTGTGAGCTTTTCTTTAAATTGCCTTACATTTATTCTGAATTTCTAAAACACCGAGGCTTGAAATACTCAGTGTAAGGTTTGCAGAACCCTGGAGAGTCCAGAGACTCTTTTGGGGGATCTAGAAGGTCAAAACTGTTTTCTTAACAATAGCAAATGATGTTTTGTTTTGTTTTGTTTTCTTTGTATTCATTCAAGTTTGCAGTCACTGACAGTACAAAAGCAATGGTATGCTGATAAGCTTAGCATGAACCAAGCAAGACACTGGTAGCCATTGCAATCTTCACTGCCAGGCCCCACATGAGGGAAAAGACAGTTGATTGAAACAGTAAGAATTATTAATGTTAGTGAAGCTTTCTCCTTGAGTATGTCTTTTTTTTTTTTTTTTTTTTGGAGACACAGTTTGGCTTTGTTGCTTTCTGCAGAGTGCTGTATAATCACAGCTCACAGCAACCTCAAACTCTTGGACTTAAGCAATTCTCTTGCCTCTGTGTCCCAAGTAGCTGGGACTACAGGCACCCGCCACAATGCCCAGCTACTTTTAGAGACAAGGTCTTGCTCTGGCTCATGCTTGTCTTGAACCTGTGAGCTCAGGTAATCTGCCCACCTCAGTCTCCCAGGGTACTATGATTACAGGTGAGAGCCACCACACCTGGCCTCCTGAGTATGTCTTTTAATGTCATTGTAATAAAACTTGAAGTGCTAACACATTGCAGAATAACTTAAATATCTCAAGGAAAAGTACTTGTGTGATTGAGCTGAGAGCTGAACTAGGTATTTTGCTGGTTTTGAAATGAGATATTTCATTTGAAAGAACAAATGAAGTCATTCTGATGAACTATGTTTTCTCAGATTTGGGTATTCAACATTTTTCTCAAAAATGAGTCATGATTTTTTTTTTTTTTTTTTTGCTTTCTAGGAAACAGCTAAGAGTATTTTTTACCAAAACAAAATCTGAGCTTTGAAAGAAAAATTAGAATTTTGGGAAGGTTGTTTATACTACTGTGAGCATGGCAGCTTCCCAATAATTGCAGGCATATCTGATGAAGTCAGCAGAGAGATTGATGAATGTAACTTTTCAATATGAGACAATAAATTGTGTCATCGTTTTGAAGTTTTATATAACTCCTATTTTCCAAATAAATTGATAATGGTACAAAATCATGGATACTTAGAAGATTCATTCAAAATGCAAGACAGAATATTGAATTGATGTAACAGACTACAAAAAGTTTATTAACATTCTCAATAAATTACAAATAATCAAGTTTGAGTAATTATCAAAATATCTGAAAAACTATTGAAATATTCCTCTCTTTTCCATGTACTTTTCTCTACGAGGACATACTTTTTTTTTTAATGTACCGAACAAAATCTTGCAATCATTGAATGCAGAGGTATACTTCTATTAATTCAGAAACTGAACATTGTTGCAAGTATGTAAAATAAAGCCACTTTCTTCTTGTTTTAAATAGTGATTTCTCATAAAAATATGTTAACATTTAATAAGCATTTTAAAATAAGTGTTTTAAGATTTCTATTTTAATTTTTATATGAGAAATGCAAAAACAAAACGTAAAATATTTCAAGTACATATGGTCCAGGAGCTGACTTTTGAATATGCATCTTTAATCCTCATCGCTTACTGATAGAATATCATTCAATTTATAGAGCAAAAGTCATATAGCTAATAAAAGTGTTTTCACTACTAATTTTGATTTTAATTTCTAATATTCCCAAATACCTCTTTTTCAGAGATTACTGCAGTGAGCTTAAAATATCAGATAATAACACTGAATTTCTTTTGAATTTCAATGAGTTCATTGATAGAAAAACTCCCAACAACCCATCCTGTAAGTATGCATTAATTTGCAATAATTGTTTCAGTGTAGTTATATTTAAAGTGATCAAATCTTGATTCATGTTATATTATATGTATGATAATCATACTTATTTGTTGGTGTCCTGGTTTATTTATTTACTTAATGGATTTCTATTTGTAAAATTTTATGTATTAAAGAAATATCATTTCATTATTAAGAGAATCAAATTTTCAAAGCCAAAGTAATAAACACTTGCAAATGGTTAAAATATAAATGCAGTATGCTCACCAGAGTTCCTGTCAAATTTAGGAAATTTAATTTTAAATGATCGTTTAAGAATTTTCCATTGCATTGCTCCTGTTATATACAGGAAAACATATAACTCATTTTGATAAATTTATTATATCCTTCAATTTGCACAATGAGTTTTAATATGGGTAAAATAAAAAATAAAGTATAGTGGTGTGCCTGTGACCCCCGGAGGTAGTGGGTTCAAACCTGGCCCCAGCCAAAAACTGCAAAAACAAAACAAAAAAAAAAAAAAAAAAAAAAAGTATACATTGGCTTTCTTTCTTCCTTTCTATTTTAGTCACAGTTAACTTCATGGTTTAAAAATAATATGCTTCTGTAATTTCTCATTTCCCATTTTATGAAGTAAGACAGATTGAAGTAGATAACAGGCATTTTAAGAATGAGTTTTTAACCATTATAGTTGTTGTTCATAAATTTGTATCATTGATACTATGAGATTTCATAGAGATTTATAGATTCTTGGCTTTTAAAACATTTAAAACTCAACCTTTTTTTCTTCTAAAAAAATGCCTTATTTTATAAAGGTGCTATCAGGAACAAGTGCTGCACAAGTAGGAAATAAGAAAGGAAAGTGAAATTAATGGCAGAATTGACTTACTACATATAATTTGAAAAAAGAATAACCACTTAATTGTCTTTTTTGTTCTTCTCTCTTTATTTGCTCTCCAATCCATCCCTCTCTCTTTCTCTGTGTCTTTGTCTCTTACATAATCTCCTTCCTTTTTTAATTTTTAAATAAGTATTTCTCTTTCTATCAGGAGAGCTAAACAAAGTACTTCATCAGTTATCAAAAAATGAAAAACCCTTTGTCATAAAGCTGTCTCTTAAATTCCAATGTATCACTATATGGAGAAACACCTTCCTAGCACCTCCACTTCAGCATGTACTAGCTAGTGACTTCACAGTGCCTCTCTGAAACCTGTCACAGGCATCTGAAGTCTACACTGATCTGGCCTAAACATCAGGATTTCAAACCAATCAACTCAACGTGAGCTCCCTGGGGCTGAGCCAGAGCCTTCTAAATGTTCTTTTTTTTTTTCTTCTAATTGTTGGGGATTTGTTGAGGGTACAAAGAGACAGGTTACATTGATCGCTTGCATCAGATAAAGACCCTCCTATTGTAGTGTTCTGCCCCCAAAAGGTGTGCCACCCCCAGTGATGGCCCCATACCCTCCCTCCTTCCCTTTCTCTGCTCTCCCCGTCCCTGTGTGCTAGGTCATTAATTGTTCTTATATCAGAATTGAGTACATAGGATTCTTGTTTCTCCATTCTTGTGATACTTTGCTAAGAATAATGTGTTCCACTTCCACCCAGGTTAATACAAAAAATGTAAAATCTCCATCTTTTTTAGTGGCTGAATAGTATTCCATGGTATACATATACCACAGCTTGTTAATCCATTCCTGGGTTGGTGGGCATTTAGGCTGTTTCCACATTTTGGCAATTGTAAGTTGAGCTGCAATAAACAGTCTAGTGCAAGTGTCCTTATGGTAAAGTGTTATTTTTTCCTTCTGGGAAAATGCCCAGAAGGGTATTCCTACTGGGTAGATGCCCAGTAATGGGATTGCAGGATCAAATGGGAAGTCTAGTTTGAGTGCTTTGAGGGTTCTCCATACTGCCTTCCAGTACTAGTTTGCAGTCCCTCCAGCAGTGAAAAATATGGCACACTTCACGAATTTGCATGTCATCAGTTTGCAGAAGGGCCATGTTAATCTTCTCTGTATCATTCCAATTTTAGTGTCTGTGCTGCCAGGGTGATGCATACATATATGTACTTTTATGTCCTTGTTATTTTCTATTATTAAGTAATAGGAATTCCCAAGAAAGCACTGAATTGATAAGATTGTTGCATTTTTTTTAAACTGGTTGTCAAAATTATTTAACACACTCATATTCCTTGCAAGGATGAATTTAGCATAAATACCTATCTTGACATACATAATAAATCTTCAGATCACAATGAAAATCATAATCGTTCTTTTTCTTTGTCACTGCTTTATTTCCTAGACGAATGTAAAATCTGTCAGTATAGTCTGTACTGCTGTTGTCTCTTCTTCAGTCTCTCCTTTCATTTCACCTTGTCTTATATCTGCCTCCTCCCTAATCCAGTAGGAATTGTTTGAATTGATTATAAACCGTATGAAAAATTGAGAATTTATAACATTTTTAATTATAAAACTAACTAATGCCCATAAAAAGTTCTTTATATTTTCCTATAACAATATTATACATTGTATTATGGATTTTTTCTCATTTATATCTTTAATGTTCATAAATAAAATTCACCTTCAAAGTAGGTTATCAGTGATTGAAAGTTGTAATCTAAATAGTTTTTTAAAGGGTGTAGTCAAGATTAATTTTGGTTTGTGAAAGTACTTAGCCCATGAGTGACATTATAATTCTCTAATTACCTAATCTTTAAGTTAATATATTCAATTTCTTCAATATTTATGATATACAGTGGCTGCCTTCTCCACATCTCCCCAATTCTTTACTTAATATTCGGAAATATTGGCGGGGGTGCATGTGGGTATGTAAAGTGGTAAAGGTTAATACTAATTACCTGTTTATTCTCTATAGCCAGCTGCATGGAATAAATTTCAGAACACATTTTAGGCGTGGAACATAATGAATATATGAATGAAATTATATGTGTACTTGCAACCTTGATTCATACTGTAAATTATAGTCTTACTTATTTTGTTTTAACTAAACGGATTGGAGATCATTAAAATATATCACTTACTTTCCAAATTGACTATTTTAAAAAACAGTTTCTAAAATAATATAGTTAAAAGGACAGTTCAAAGAATGAATTGAAATATATTTCAAAATTTGTATTAAATTTACCCTTTAATCCCAGGTAAAAGACACATTCAATTAAAATGTTTAAAACTAATGAAAATGTTTCGAGCTTATCTTCTCCGACCTTCCACCCACTCTACTACTTAGTAAGCTAACTAAGGCCATATGTTTTTTTATCTGAAAAAAAAAAATGAAATGTTATCATAAATGTGAAATCTCACAGGGAACCTCCCTGTTACTTCAGAGCTTTGTGGGTTTAGAGTGGAGAAGTCAGGAGAAAGGGAAGGTGGCAGAGTTTTTCGTTTAAGAATGTACATTAATTGATCTTTGATCTTCGTCATCTATTCCCCCAATTATCTTTTAACTTGGGCTTGTGCACTTCAGATATTTCAGGAATGATAACCCAAAGCCTGTGCTTTCTGAACAGAGTCAGTAGATTTCAAAACCAATCCTGGAACAGTGCTGGTGTGTTACAGATATTCTATTCTTGCCACTCTAATGTGGCACTGAATTTCTCAAAAAAACTTAAATTTACACCAAGATTATCTAAAGCTCCAATATTTGGCCTGCGGGAGAACTAAATTTGTCATACTCAAGTCACATCTGACCTCTTCAGTCACAGGAGGTGCTCAATGTGACTTGTATTCATCTTCTGTTATTGGCATATATTGAGTATTATAATTTTAATACAATAGTTTCTTTCTTAAAATGTGCAAACATTTTTGGCACCCTCTGTATATATTAATATAGCTGTCCGTGAAATTACGATGGTTTGAAATCACCCTAACAAGTTACAGAAAGAAATAAAAACAGAAAGGGCAAACTATTTGGGGTATTTTTTTTGGTAAACTTTAATTTACCTCTTTTCTAATTGGCTTATAAACTACCAAATTCAGCCCGTATCCTTAAAAATGTGAGGCAGGATGAACAATATACAAAACACAGAACATGAATATGGAAAATAGTTTTAAATTCATAGAAATATTATCCACTGTAAATGGCTTTTGAAACTAGGAAGTATTTTTTGCTTATCTTCATAATTTAAAAACTATGTGGGTGTAATTGAGGATATCCTTTTTCTGTGTTAGGTAACACAGATTTGATTAATAGAATCTTGCTGGATGCAGGCTTTACAAATGAACTCGTCCAAAATTACTGGAGTAAGCAGAAAAATATGTAAGTATTTGTTCTAATTAATAAAAATATATATCCTACATTTTAGTTTAGCTTCTCCCTTGGAAATTTTTGGATAGTAGATCTCATAAATTTAAAGTTTATTATTTATCTTTAATAATAATTTCTCAAGAAAATCATTTTATAAGAGTTGACAGCTTGAATTTTCAGTTGTGTGGGTATTTCAATGCTAACAGCAACAATTACTCAGCGTTATACATATACACACGTCAGTGGAAATAAACTAAATTAAACAGACATGCTTGTGTGATTCTGTGTTTGTGGTAAAATAGGATTTTTAGTGAATGTGTAGTTGGCCTTCTAATAGCGCTATCATGTATCCAGTTAGGAAATTGAGAAATCTGAGTATGATTCTTATTTTTAATCTCTTCTCCACCTCTTTTCCAATCACTAAATGCTAAATATTTTCCTCACAATATTTTCCTCTCTTCTTCTTAATCACGGTCCTCATATTCCATTTCTAAGCAGTTACAACAACCGATTTTTATGCCTTCAGTGGTTTCCATTCCTCTACCCACAGCTTCCATTCTGTTCTCCATACAATTCGCTTGCCAGTGTTCTACAATTCGTTCTAACTTCAAGATATAGGTCAAGATTCCTAGTATGCAACTCAAAATAATTTGTGAACTGACCATTCTAAAGAAACTCGTACTTGAACTTGACTTCCTATTCCTTCTTTCCCCTTCTGCTTTTATTACACCAAACACCAGCAGTCTTCACCAGCTTTCCGTCATACATTTTGCTGTATATGTGATGGCTTCTTTGTTATCCTGTCAACTTCTACTCCATCTTCAAAATGCAGCTCTGTCATTATTTCCTAGGAGAGAGCTTCCTTCAGCATCCTCCCTTAAGTACTTAGTTCATAGATACTTCAAGTATTAAAACATACTTGTGCATCTATTGATACATTTTCTTTGGCTTTCTTTATTTTAAGAACTTTTTTATTTCATTCCTAATTACCAACACCTAACTTAGTATTTTAGAGTTAAGTTTAATAAAACATTTCTTTCTTTTGTCTTCTATTCCAGCAAAGGAGTAAAAGCAAGATTTGTCGTGACTGATGGTGGGATTACCAGAGTTTATCCTAAAGAGTGAGTTTAAATAACATCTGTAGGGTGGCGCCTGTGGCTCAAAGGACTAGGGTGCCAGCTCCTTATGCCAAGGTGGTGGGTTCAAACCCAGCCTTGGAAAAAAAAAAAAAAAAACTGCAAAAAAAAAAAAAAAAGAAATAACATCTGTAAAAATAAGTATATTAGACAAACATGCTAAGGAGCTCTACATTACTGTATAAATAAGCCATTCTTCAGAGAAATTGATCATCGTTGATTGATTACATTATAGTCATTGCTTAAACTATTTGCATTACTAAAATATCCCATTTCTCTGAAAATTATAAAGGTCTTCAATGATTGTTATTGTTTGTCATGTATATTTACTACAAGATTCAAGAAGTGTTTAATCATATTTTTCTCTTTGTGAACAGAAGCTATATTAAGGTAGTGATTATAGCCTATTAGCAATATGTGTTGCACAACATTATTCTTTGATGCATCTCATCTCTGTGTGTGAAGCATGCTGAGTAGACAACACCAGGCTTACTACTATTAATAGATCTATTCACTTACTTGTCCATATTATCTGACTAGTTAACAGCCGAGTAAAACTGGAAGTCAACTTTTTCTGACTCTTAATGTAATTCTATGTTGATATATTTCTTAGTAGTGTCGGTTACACTGTCAATTACCACTGACTTCCTCAGACATACCTGAGATGTAGCGCTGTAATGCCTACCATGTGTACAAAGAGAAAAATAGGTTATCAGGTAGATTAAAGAATATAAATGATGAGTTCTTTTCTCCGTAGAGCTGGAGAAAATTGGCAAGAAAACCCAGAGACGTATGAGGACAGCTTCTATAAAAGGAGCCTAGATAATGATAACTATGTTTTCACTGCTCCCTACTTTAACAGTAAGTATTGCTTTGGAATTCAGCTTTATTCAAAATAAATTATTGCAACTATCTGCTTTCCCCAAAATCCCTATATTTTATATTAACTGCTCAGAATAGTTGTTATCAAGAGTAGAGTATATGCAAGGCACTAGAAAAATGGAAAAGAAACATCCATTAGTTAAAGAGGTAAAATGCATATGTAGCCCGCAGACATCCAATAATTTAGAGATGGTGTTATCTAGCAGACACGTATAATAAATAGAAGCACATGTGGATAATCCCTCATCATACAACTGAAAATATATTGAATAATATTTATTGGATTAGAGTGAAGTAAATTGATTAATTACATTTTATCACCCTTAATTATATAATATGTGTGATACTTGTAAACATTAATATCTCACCTTTAAAAATATTTAATTGATTATTTCCCCCAGAAATTTCTAATTTAATCCTTTGACATTGTCAAGCATAGGTATTATTTACACCTCTTTTTACTAATGAGAAAACTGAAGTTCAGAGAATTTTAGACTTTTTTCAGGGACATAACCAACAAAATCAATATTATAATCTAAGATTAATCTATTTTAATTCAGCAGACTCCTCAATATTTTAGCAAATGTTCTGAAGTAGAGCACATAATTCATAATATTGTGGACATAGATACAGCAAACTAATTAATGTTCCTAAATCAATTAATACAAACCAATTCTTGGACATTCCAGTTAGCCTGGTATGCGTATAAAGGAAGAAGGGAGGAAGGAGAGAACACACCTCTTTACAAAAATACTATCCATCTGTATCTATTGTAATAAATTTAATTGTATTATTTGATTTATCCAGATAGGTTTTTTCTCATTTCTTTTAGAAAGTGGACCTGGTGCCTATGAATCTGGCATTATGGTAAGCAAAGCTGTAGAAATATATATCCAAGGGAAACTTCTTAAACCTGCAGGTAAGCATACATATTATATACATAACCACATCCATAATTAAATATGACCTCACATTTGCATTATAAATGGGTAATATATATCAGGAAGATCATCAGAAAGCCGTAAACAACATAAAATCAAAGACAAGCACATAAAATGCAATTAGTAATCTATGGCATTGGAGAACGAAATTAATACCAAAATTAATTGTGACCTCCCATTTGTATTATAAACAGGTAACATATATCAGGAAGATCATCAGAAAGCCGCAAACAACATAAAATCAAAGACAAGCAAATAAAATGCAATTAGTAATCTATGGCATTGGAGAATGAAATTAATAATTTTTAAAGAGTGGGTATTTTATTCAATGCTGACGCAAATTTAAAGAATTAATTTAGTGTGCTATATCAAAATTTTAAATGGTACATAGATACAACAATCTCACTGTGGAACTCCCTGCTGCTTTCAAATATGTACAAAATATCCAAGGATATGCATACTCATAATAATTAAACATGACAAGTTAAGTGTCCTTCACTGGAGGAAAAGAAGAATTATGGCATACCCATACTTCAGACCACTGTATGTTTTTGCAAAAGAATTAGATAGGTATCTATTAAAATCTGCTGGTAAAATATACAGAAGAATAATCTTTTGGTAAAATAATCAAGAACCCAAAACACATAATGAAAGTGGACTGGAGTGGGTGAAAACAATAAAATAAAAGCTACGTCAGCTTATTTTGTTGTACGTTTCAGTATTGTTTGAAGTTTTAAGAAAGCATATATTAGAGGGGCCAGATGGACAAAGAGACATTGCCTTTCTGCCCCTGAGGGCAGTTTTCCCCATCAATGGTTCTGCTACAGGGACTCCCTCTCATTACTCCCTAACTCATGCATCTGTCCCTTCATTCACACAGTTGGTCATCCATTCACCCCCATCTCCTAATCACTCACCTGCCTCCTCATCCCTTCATCTACTCACTCTTTCAGCAAGTATTTCTGAGGCGCCTACAAGCATGCAGTGGTGAAGTTCAGGAAGGCTCTTAAAATATGTTAACCAGTGTGATATAAATGTGTCAACCGGTCTGTGAAACTAGTGTATGATGCCCCATGATCATACCAATGTACATAGCTATGATTTAATAAAAAAAAAATATGCCACTTAAATACTTCATGCTTTACTTTTGTTTAATATATTAGTTAATTGACCAGGTTGCAGCTATTGAATAAACTATTTTGTGAATATGAATTTCAATTTTTGTAATAGCTTAAGAGCTTATTAGCACTACTTCTTACTGAAGGCCATAGAAAAACATCTTAAAATAAATACTATATTCAATCAAACATTTATTTGCTGTTGAACTTATTACCTGAATTGTCATATAGCCAAGACTGTCTCATACCCAGTATGCCTTTAAATTAATTCAGGTTTGGGTTTTTTGTTTGTTTGTTTGTTTTTCTTCAGTTGTTGGAATTAAAATTGATGTAAATTCCTGGATAGAGAATTTCACCAAAACCACAACCAGGGATCCGGTGAGATAAGTTTTAAAAATTCTTATGCTACACTTAATACTCTCAAAATTCAATACGCAAAAAAATAAATCTTTATAGTGACAAAATAAATTCTCAGTGCTACTACATTAAAAAAATGTTAATTCCTATTATGTTCAAAGTTTTTTGGTTAGTCAATGAATAATAAAAATAAAAATTATTTCAAGGTTAATAATATAAAATGCTAGTTTTGATATCTATGGATTGAAATTTCCCATTTTAAGTTAAAAATAATCTTTTTTTAATGGGTATGTTATTTAATTTTGTTTTTATGTTAGACAAATTATTTGAAAAGGATTTTTTAATTCAAAATATTAAGTGGGTACAAACACTTTTGCTCATATGGCTTGTTTTATAATGCTTGATTCCTGACTAAGGGTGTTCCCATTGGCCAAATAGTGTTCATTATAATGAACTGTGTTCATTATACACAGTCAGTATGTTTTTGTCCTTCCTTCTCCCCTATTCCCCACTGCTTGGTTTCCACTGGGTTTTACTTCCCTCTGCGCATATGTGTCCTCATCAGTTAGTTACAATTAATCAGTGAGTACATGTATATTTGTTTACTTGGTATACTTCACCTTCAGGAATAGTCTCCAGTTCCTTCCAAATTGCAGCAAAGGGAATTAATCCATCCTTTTCTATGGCTGCTGAGTAGTACTCCATGGTACACATATACCACATTTTAAAAAATTTACTCATCAATTGATAGGCAGTTGGGTGGATTCCACATCTTTGCAATAGTGAATTGTGCTGCAATAAACATTTGAATGCAGGTGTCTTTTGAATAGAAAGACCTGCTTCCCTTTGGGTAGATAACCAGGAGTGGGATTGCTGCTTTAAGTACTAGATCTACGTTTAGTTGTTTGAGGACTCTCCATTCTGTTTTCATAGAGGTTGAACTAATTTGCAGTCCCACCAACAGTGTATAAGTGTCCTTTCTCTCTGCATCCATGCCAGCATCTGTTATTTTTGGACTTTTTAAGCTAAACCATTCTAATAGGTGTGCTTACTAACCATTTGTCTGTCTTCTTTTTAGAAAGCTTCTGTCCACCTTTTAATGGGATTGGATTTTTTTCTTGCTCATTTGCTTATGTTCTTTATAGATTATTATTATTAGCCCTTTATCAGATTTATAGCTTGAACATGCCTTCTGTCGTTCAAGAGGTCGTCTGTTTGTCCTATTGTTTCCTTAGCTGTGCAGAAGCTTTTTAATTAAGACGTATTTGTTTATTTATTTTTGTTGTTGCTGTGATTGCCTTGGGGGCCTTATTCAAAAATTCTTCACCAATTCTTCACCTCAGCTGGGATCTAGAAGGTTTTCTCCATATTTTCCTCTAGAATTGTTATGATTTCTTGCCTGACATTTAAGTCTTTTAATTTTTGTGAGTAGTGACCTGTTTCATTCTTCTGCATATGGTTATCCAGTTTTCTCAGCACCATTTATTGAAGAGGGCTTCTTTTCTCCAGTGTACATGTATATTGTTTCCTTGTCAAAGATCAGTTGGTTGTATGTGGATGGTGTTATATCTGGATTCTCGGTTCTGCTTCCTTGGTCCATGAATCTATTTTATACCAATACCAACCATATGGTTTTGGTTACTTTAGTTTTGTAGTGTAGTTTGTGTCTGGTAATGTGATCCCTCCACATTTGTTCTTTAAACTTAAGATTGGTTTGGCTACCTGTGCTCTTTTATGGGTCCAATTGAAGAATAGAATTTTTTTTTTCTAAGTCTGTTAATTATGATGTACATATTTGGATGGGGAATGCACTGAATTTGTAAATCACTTGGGGTAGTTTGGACCTTTTAAAAATGTTGATTCTGTCTATCCATGAGGATATCATTTTCCACTTGTTTGGTTCCTCTGCAATTTCCTTCCTCAGTGTTCCATAGTTCTCATTATAAGGATCTTTCCCCCTTTCTTTGTAGCTATTATGAACAGTATTGAGTTATTGATGCGACTCTTAGCTTGACTGGTAGGTACACTACTCAGTTATGTACAATGTTTTTGTGACCTACAACATTACCAAATTTATTTATCAGTTCCAGGAGCCTCTTAGCGGAGTCTTTGGGGTTTTCTGGATACAAGATCATGTCATTAGTGAGGAGGAACAATTTGATGGCCTCTTTCCCAATTTGGATACCTTTTATTTATTTCTCTTGCCTGATTGCTCTGGCTAAGACTTCCAGCACTATGTTGAATACAAGTGCTGACAGTGGGCGCTCTGTGTTGTTCCAGTTCATACAGGAAATGATGTTGGCTATTGGTTTGTTATGTATGGCTTTTATGAATTAGAGATATGTTCCTTCTATACCTAGTTTGTGGAGGGTTTTTACACAAAAGGGTGTTGACATTGCCAAATGCTTTTTCTGCATCTATTGAAATGATCACATGATCTTTGTTTTTGTTTCTGCTTATGTGGTGAATCATATATTGATTTTCATATGTTGAATCATCCTTGCATTTCTGGGATGAAGCCTACTTAGTCATGATGGACTATTTGATGTGCAGCTGAACTTGGTTTGCTAGTATTTTATTGAGGATTTTTGCATCTATATTCATAAAAGATATTGGCCTGTGGTTTTCCTTTTTTGTTATGGCCTTTCCTGCTTTTGGTATCAGTATGATACTGGCTTCATAGAAGGAGTTGGGGAGGATTCCTTTTTTTCTCCATGGTATGGAATAATTTGTGTGGTGTGGGTACTAGATCTTTGTGGAATTTGGCTATGAATCTATCTTGTCTGAGGCTTTTTTGATGATGTTTTTGGAAGATTTTTTATTACTACTTCGATTTTGTTGTGCATTATTGGTTTGTTCAGAAATTCTATTTCTTTCTGATTGTGTTTTGGGATATATGTGTTTCCAGAACTTTTTCCATTTCTTCGACCTTTTCCAGTTTATATGTGTGGAGATTTACATAGTATTCATGGATGATGTTTTGTATTTCACTGGTATCAGTTATGTCTCCTCTTCCATTCCTGATATAGGTAAATACACACACACACACACACACACACACACACACACAAATAATAATAAAATCAAAAGATCACATACTATATTAACCAGAAATAAGAGAAAGGATCAAAATTATTCAGAAATTTTAACTGTAACATGGTAATAATTAGTGTAGTTAAAATCTGACTTTAAAAAAAAGTTTGGTAATAATTGTGTTTCTGTGTTTCAGTGTGCTGGTCCAGTTTGTGACTGCAAAAGAAATAGCGATGTAAGAAGCTCTACATTTAAGTATATTTTCTTTTGTGTTCATGCTAAGAATTTAATGATTAAAAAGATATAGGTATTTTTAAACAGATATTAAAAAATTATATAGAAATATTATCTAATCAGTAGATATGAATTTGAATTTATATGCTTTTAATTCCTAACTTTAAATGCTTCTATTTTAAAAAATATTCATATAATCATAGGAAGGTAAAAATAGTGTAAATATGGCTGGCATTCTCTTTAGTCTCAATTGTTTTTATTTTATTGTACATATTTATCTTTAGCCTCATTTCTGGATAGAAGGTTTCTAACCACAGGATTCTTGTTGATTATCATTTTTTTCACACTGTATTTATAGTGACAGGAAAATTTTTTGAACTATACCCTGAAGTTATATAAATTATCATAAGGTTCTAATTCTTTTGAGTTTTGGATAGTCTTATATTATTTCCACTTCTGTTGGAGAAATTGGAAAAGGAAATGTGAACTTTGTTTAAAAGCTGAAGATGCTCTAAAAATGATAGTAGATAAATTATTACTAGAATGGAATAAGAATGATGAATTATGCTATTTTCTTCCAGTCCTTTTATGTGTATCTGCATATTTTCAAGGGATGCAAGAGTTTTATGTCATCTCTATTACTCCTACTTCTATGAAATTATAAGCCAATAATTTTAATTACTTTTATAGCTTCTCCATTTTACGTGGACTATCTAGCAGCTGTTTTTTGAGGCAAAGATTTTGCAAGCCACCTCCACATTGGGAAAATGCAGTGCATTATGTCTTCTACTTGGAAAACTAGGTTTTTACTTGGGATTTATTTTATTCATTGGAAATTATTTTATTGATTTTTATACATTAAAACATGATTTAATCTGGTGGGAGCTTATGCTTATATTTCAGGGTGACTAAAATTTTATTTTCTCAGCCACAGAATTTTTTTTGTTTTATATTTTGCTTTTAATTCTCATTATATCTAACCAAATATTTCTAATGTAAAAATAAAAGTAGTGATAGTCTTGTGTTCCTTGAGGGGTTTTTTTGTGGGGGGAAGTGGACGGTTTCTTTGTTTTGTTGTTTTAGTTTATGCAGTATAGCTACTAATATGATATCGTTGAAGATATATTTTTGTGTCAAAATCTTAAGATGTGTTGAAAATAATAAAATAACTTTCCATTATTAGATATCTTGTTCTGTCCAATCGGACTTTCTAAGTCATTTAGATGACCTGAAAGTGATAAAAAGAATGTGTCTGATTTGTTTTGAAGGTGTATTCAGGCTGAATTGATGGTCTCTATTTGATGGTTGGTGGTGGCCTATCAAGCCTGGCAGTTTGACATAAACATATGCATTTCTCTTAATTTATTTCATCAGAATCTTCTGACCATATATGTCAAAATTTTCTCCTATTTTTTTCATTCTAATTATCTACATATAATGGAGTAATGATAATGCAACCTCTTAACCTCCCGAAAAATGTGTGAACTGTTCATTTTATTTTGCTAGGTAATGGATTGTGTAATTCTAGATGATGGTGGATTTCTTTTAATGGCAAATCACGATGATTATACTAATCAGGTATGTACCTAAAAATAAAGAAAAGTAGGCTATCCAAACTGTGTTTCTCTGATGAGCATTACAAAGCCCCTTTTAACATTGTAGAAATTGATGAGTGGTTTTGACATAAATTTTAATATAGTTAAGATCATGTAAGCCAGAAATATATGCTAAATATAGCTTTTATTTATATTTATTACTTGATTTTACCTTTTGGCACTAACAGTTACCATCGAAACATACAGTTAAGGATATTAACATGTTATAAACTTACTTTTAATCTTTTTAAAATTTACAAAATTTTCACCTAAATATTTGTCGGTTGATGATGTCTAATTTAATACATGGTTAGTTAAGTTCTGTGGTTTCTAGTTCCGAACTGGCAGATGAGCAGCACATAGGCTGTTTGATTCACCCAAGGCTTTAAACAAATTTGAAGTATATGCCAACTAATTTCATTTCTGAATCTATATTTTGGCTTCTCTTCCTAAAAAAAAATAAAATATCTCTCAACACTGGCCTATTTTTCGGTATGACGATGTTTACAGACTGGAACTGATTAGCTCATGATTGTTCCTTAAAATGGGACTTCCTCCAGTTCACAGTTCTCACAAGTTTCTTTTCTTTTTCTAATCCAGTGCACTCTCATTTGTGGTACTTTTCACTTTCCCGGCAGGCATTTGTGGTTTTTGTTTTTTATTGCATATATTTAAGGTATACAACAAGATACTTTGATATACATAATTAAAGGATGGCTATAGTCAAGCCAAGTAACATATTCATCATCTCGCAGTAATCTTTTCTGGTGGTAAGAGCACCTAAAATCTACTCTCAGCAAATTTCCAGAGTGTAGTATTTTTAACTGTAGCCCTCTCTCATATATTACATTGCTAATGTTATTTATCCTCCATAACTGCAGCTTTGTATTCTGTGACCCACATCTCCTCTTTCTCCACCCTCCACCCTCTGTTCTGCTCACCCAGGAGGCATCTGATTGTGCTCTAATGTTTAGTAGTCTATGCCCATTCCTTCCCCCAAACAGAATATCATACAGAGCCATTAAATAATGCGAACACCTGCTCTCACAGTGCCATACACAGAATGCTTGTTTGCTTTTGTTTTAAGCTTCTGACTTTAGTTCATAGTTTATTCATATTAATTCTCTTCACTGTACCCGTGATGCAGGTGTTCATTTTTGATGCAAATATGAAACGTTATTTTGTTATTTTATTTACCAGATTGGAAGATTTTTTGGAGAGATTGATCCAAGCTTGATGCGATACCTGGTGAATATATCAGTTTACGCTTTTAACAAATCTTATGACTATCAGTCAGTATGTGAGCCTGGGGCCGCACCAAAACAAGGAGCAGGACATCGCTCAGCGTATGTGGTCAGTAAAATACCCACCGTCATTTCAGTTTCTCCCAGAGGGATGCTCAAGTGTAGACTAACGTAATGACTTTTTATTATATTGCATAGCCATCAATAGCAGACATACTACAGATTGGCTGGTGGGCTACTGCTGCTGCCTGGTAAGTGGTCATTTTAATTGTATTGCTGATGAAAGAAAAGTTCTATGAAATAGCAAAGCATTTGATAAAAGTATGGTTTTAGGGACATGTTACTTGTTAGGGAAATTACTTTTTTCCATTTTCTATAGCACATATTGGTAATTACGGAATTATTCAATTTTTTTCATGTGAAAACGATGTTATACTTACACAAACTTCATCATCTTTAGAGGCTTCTTGTTACTATGGATCTCATAACTCTTTTCATTTGTACTTGGTTCTTTCTACTATGCTTACTTTCTCATCTTTTAGGTATATTGATTTATGAAATTTACCATTTATTCTCTTTAGTATCCAAATTGAATATCTCTATTGATCAAACTCGTGGGGCATGATGACTTAACTTTCTACCTCTTTACAATTAGAACAAGGCCTGGCATAGTCTTAAAGGCATCATGTTGCTGACATGGATCTAATTCTTTCTTTCACTGATTCCATCCTCCATACTATCCGCATCCCCCACCCAAGCCCTACTATCCTATGAAAATAAGATATTTAAATGCTTGATTGAGGCACTGCAGAGAGTCTGGAAGATCAGATTTCTCATAGTTTACTTCTGGTCAGTCTGGGAACTAAACCTCCTATTATATCTAAAACCCATTACCTCCCTCTAGTCCTCCCTGTCTTCTATAATTCCTAGTCTTCTATTTTTTTTTTTTTTTTTGTTATCATCATTCTACTGGATTTTTCCTGTAGATCAATCTGTTATCTTATAGATTAGATTTCTTAAAGATTAATCTGTAATATTCATTCAATCTTGAAGTTTTCCAAGCTAAAATTACATGATTATATCATTTTATTAGTGTAGAAAGGTTTAGATTTTTGAATTTTTTAAATTCCTTTTTAGATTTTAAATATAGGATTTTTAAAATTATTTTTTTTAAAAATACTACTTTCTGATGTGATGATGACATTTTTACTTCAATTTAAATGGTGTTTCTAAATCCCAGAATGATCTCGAAATACTTTTTTTTTTATAATTTATGGCCCAAATATCCCTCCCCTCCACATTGTTTTAGCTAAATTTCTAGATTATTCTGTGTTATTTGGTTCAATTGTCATTTACTATAAAACTGAAATATGTGATATCACTATATGTATATATTTTATTTCATGAATGTCATATTTATGAATTTATTGTATATCACAAAGCAAATAGTTCACCAATCCAGTCCTGTGGCATAAATAGGGTCATATTTGTTTGGTTTTGGTGGAAAGATAACCTAAAAAACAAAGTTTCAAAACATTTATAAAGAAAGAAATTATGAATCTAAAAGCTTATCTGCTGAAATATTGACTCACCCTGTTACAGTTAACACTTCTGCACCATAACATGGCGTATTAGGCCTCTTCACACATCTGTCTTCTTCCCTTGGTCCTGAATGTGACCTGAATACTCTGACTTCATGACATTTTATAGATTAAAAAATGTTACCCATAATTGACCACCTTCCTACATTGACCACCTGCTTAAGCTGACCTAATTTTCATAGACCAGACATGTATTACATGTATATATAAGCACAGTAGACCTACTTCCTTATGTTGACTACCTCTATTTGTTAACCAGTTTGTTACAGTTCCTTGGGCAGTCACCTTACAGAGGTTCTACTGTAATTAAAAAAAAATACCTATAAATGCTCTTAAACTCTCCAAAACTCTCCATTTTTTCTAAACAGATGAAAAGTAAATATGATTTTATGTATATGCATATTATATGTACTTACACAAAACTACTTGGGATTTTTCTTGATTATTATAATTTATTCATGTTTTTAAAAATTCAGGTCTATCGTACAGCAGCTTCTCTTGAGTTTGACCTTTCCAAGACTCCTCGAAGCAGGTATGTAAATTCTCAGATATTGTCATTGTCACCGTAACAATTAAAATTTTCTTTTTGGATATGCTGTGTTTAATAAACTCAAAGAGAAAATATATTTGTGAGACAAGTAGGAAAGAGAGATCATAGATCTCACACTTACGTAGGTTGACATTTTTTTGGTCAAAATCTTTCCTAATGTTTTAGAAACCTTGGTCACATTGACCTCTACTTTGTAACTGTTATGTATTTGAATTAATTTATTCTGTGGATATTTATCAGGCCCCTAGAAGAGGCAGCCATGATATTAAACAATAGTAAATATACCAATCAAGTAATTCAGCAGTATGCATTTATTTTGCTCCATAAGAAGGGAAGATTTTGGGGCCCTGGCTACAGTGTCTGCTCGTGATGGTAATCATTGTTTTAACTCCCCACAGTTGAGATGGAAGATGATGACTTTACGACCTCCCTGTCAAAACAGAGCTGTATTACTGAACAGACCCAATATTTCTTCGATAATGATAGTAAATCATTCAGTGGTGTATTAGACTGTGGAAACTGTTCCAGGTAATTTCTTTTTTATTTCTGGAGTAGTTCTATTTCACTAAGAAATTGTATTCACTTTTCTAATTATTATAGAAAATTATGGAAATTACTGTTGGAATCAGAGAAAGGAGTTACTCCTTTAAGTTGAAATGTCAGAGGTCTTCAGTTTTTCTCTTGGCTTTTAAAACTTACAGTGTTTAAAATTAATTCTAACTTGTAAATCCTTCTGTGATAATTATTACATGATCAAGATAATTGCTTTCCCTTTTAGGCAGACTATAGAGAAATATGACATTTTAATATATTTTTTTGTCTAAAAGAATCAACATTAAAAACTTTCTAACATAAGATGGTATGATTTATTAATTATTATTAAGATTAATTATATTACTAAATTCTAAGTCATTAGAAGCCGAATATGATTTCTACTTATTATGGTAACAAGTTTTGAAAAAGGTATTTTGGGGATTATTTTTTTTTACTTTTAGTTTTCTCTGACATGAAGAATGTTATCTTTGAACTGAAAGAAGTGAGAAAATATCATTTCCAAGCTCATGTACAATGTTAGTCAAGTACCCATAAAACATCTTTAAAAATTTGGGAAGAGTTGGTTATGATGAGGAAGGAGAAAGGCAAGTTGGGGATTTTTGACGTTTTGAGAAGAAAGTGATGAACTATGCCACAGGATCCCTGAGAACAAAGTAACAAGTCACAGCTTACAAAGCACAGTGTTGGGACACTGTTCTTAGAGCCAGAAGGCAGGTTATTCTAGAAGAAAGGTTAACATAGAGGAGAGGAAATAGGAGGAGGTAAGGTAATCTGAGATGGTGAAAATGGGCATTTAAAGAAGTGGTCTAAGAGTTTAAAACTTTTTTTTCAAGAACAGGTTAACTGAAATAGCCATGAAATTTTAACAGCCGCAGACAGTCTGTTTTATGACTTTCTGTAGCCAGCCTCTGTCCAAAGTGGAGGTAGAGAGTATGAAAAGGAAGAGAGAAATGGAAGGCATCAAGCATGACCGAGGGAAAGCGGGCCACCTTATTTAGAGACTAGCATAGCAGGTGTCTGTAGACTTCAGGAAGTGTTTAGTGGATACATCAGAAAGAGTAAACAATTCTTTGGCCTTGTAATAATTGGCCTCCAGTAATACCAATGTGTGTTCAAAGAACTAAGTTAATTGTAAAATGAAGGTCAGTATAATCAAGATATTAAACTAAACGATAGTTTCCTAGATTTGTATAAAGCAGAAAGAAAATAAGAAAATGAAAGCTTAATTCTTTGAAAAATATATAATCTTAAACAAATTACTTTTTTAGTGATATATTTACATTTTCATGTTGTTTCTAAAGAAAGGAGAAGCAGCTTACGGTGTGAACGTAACAGAGGGGGGGATTTAGAACCCTTCGTTCTGTCTACATCCATGCTGTCCATGGTAGTAGTTACAGCCACAAGTAGCTATTTAAATTAATTAAAATTTTGCACCCCAGTTACACATGTCACATCTCAAATGCTCAGTAGGCTCCTGTAGCTCATGTTTGACATATTGGGCAGAGCAGAAAGCATTTTCATTTTCACAGAGTTTGTTGACCAGCGCTGATTGGAGTTTTGCCCTTAGGTAGGCCGAGATGCCTGGCCATATTTGTACTCCCTGTTTTCTTATCAGTGAAATAAGCAACTTTGGCATATTGTGGTGTCAAATATCACAGTTCTTTAAATGTGTAAAATGAAACTACTTTCCTTTGCTTTTCAACAACTAAGTGGTACCTATTTTGCAATGAAGACTAACTACTGCTTTTAAAAGGTAACAGTTAAAACACCACCCATTGCAATTTTTTAGTACTCATTTGAGATAAAGTTCATACTAATAAATAAAAACATGTTAATCTTTTTTTCCCCTAACATCATATTTACTGTTGTGATGGTTTATATTTCAATGTCATATTTTATCTTTTCTTTTAATATGTAAGAATCCTTGAAGGATTGCCATTCTTTTTTTAAGAGACATTCTTTATTTTTTCTGCTATTTTAATGATTATACAGAATCTTTCATGTGGAAAAGATTATGAACACCAACTTAGTATTCATAATAGTTGAAAGCAAAGGGACTTGCACCTGTGACACACGACTGCTCATACAGGCGGAGCAGACTTGTATCCTTTCACAGCAGAAGTGTTTAGAGCGAAAGTCATCTGAAAGTGTTGTCTTTTGAACCATGGTACATGGATTATTTTCATGAAGGGAAAAATATAAGAATGCCCCGATCACCTCACAGAGGCAGATTAGATTCTTCACCCTCAATTGGGTTTGGATGTGAAGACTGATTATGCTACACATGCACCAGTAAAAGGGGAATTCACAAGTTGATTCCTTAAATCTGAGGACTTAAATTGTGTTGAGCAGGAGTCATGGTAAAGGTGTCTCTTACTTGTTTTGGGAAATAAATACATTGCATTGCATTATATTGTATTATATTTATCATGTGAAAGAAAAAAAAGAAGTCGCTTCCTATTCCTTAACAAGCCTCTTTAGCTGACGGTCCAAATCCTTGTGACATGGTTAAGCAACCCAGATACAGAAAAGGCCCTGACGTCTGCTTTGATAACAATGTCTTGGTAAGACCAAACTTTGGCTGTAAATTAATGATCATGGTCACAAGAATTTAAGAATACAGACTGCAATTTTAACTCCAAAATAGTTTTTCTCATTAGCATGACCCACTTGCTTGTAGATAGATTTTTTTTTTCCATTGCATGGTTAGCATAAACTTAACAGTTGCTTCTTTTATCTGTCCTTCCCCCAGAAATTGTACTTTCAAACACAATTTCAATCAATTTTTGAATAATTCAAGTCACAAATCTGATGATTTAAAAAATTTTCAAATAAGTAATAATTCATAGTGACGGGTACTTGTGGTATTTCTGTTGCCTCCATTCATTTATATTTGAAGCCTGAGGATGTAAAAATTATTTTTATTATAATTTTATTAGTTTATGCTTAGTTGTTAATATCTATATATTTAAAAACCTATTGTACAGCTGTTATCCTATTATTTTATAGATCTAGTTTCTGATCATATCCCATATTAGATTTGTATTACATTCTTCAATTGTATTTCTCTTTCTATTGTTTGAAATTATACTAGGTCAGTTACACAGAGTTAATGTGATAAACTGTTAAAAAGCTGATTTAAAGTATGTTATCTAAATATGATCACTACTTTTTCTATATCACAGCTGTCTTTAATAAACAATATTATGACTTACTGTGGATGTAATCATCTTTATACTTTAAAAATTATTTTAACTATTAAGAAACTTTATTCTCGAAGATGAAGACCACATTAAAATATGTCCACTATTTTTTTACTGATTTTAGATATAATATTTCCAAATTCTTTGCTTCTTCAAGTGTGCCTTTACATGAAGTGTCTTGTCCATACCAACAAGCCCCTTAAACATAGAGCATTATCTTAATGTGCAGTTTTATTCATTTATTTATTTAAAATAGGTTTACCTATTCTAATAGGTGGCCACACTTGTGTCAGAAAGAATAAAACATTCTCACAGATATGTATTATACAATTAGGTAATCTAGATTAAAAATGGAACAAAGAAGAAAATTAGTGGTGCGAAACAGGGCTAAAAATGCATTTCCCAGTAAATCTCAGTTATCTCTGTAAGGACAATTGATCATTGCTTTTGATAGGATAATTAATTCAAGATTGCAACTAAATTGTTTTTTTTTTTTTTTTCAATTTATCCAGTAAGACATAAAATTCAGTTATGAGGACTCTTGCTGTGGGTCTATCTCCTATACTTCCAGGAGATTTACCCATGTCAACTTATTCCTCAAAGAATATTGTATTGCTCATTATAGAAACTTCATGCGTCAACTCTTTGTCACCAACTTTTGACAGTAGAAAGATTAAATTTACTCAGAGGAGTTTGAAAATGATATAAAAACACTATTACCCAAAATATTATCATCTTGGGAGGCTGTATATTTTGATCAAGGAATTATAAAGATTTGACCAAGGCAAAACTTTCCAAAAATTCAAGTTCCCGTAAAATATACATCGAGTTGTGTGTGAAAGTACAAATGTGGCCCAGTTGCTTGGTGTGCTGACAGTGTGCTGTTTCTCAGCAGTGAAGGATTTCAGTAATGCTTATTTGCAATGGTCACTGTGAATCTGCTGTGGATGGAGGCTCACGTTAACTGCTAACTGCAAGCAAACTGCATGAAAGCTCATCGTGTACGTCTTCTTTTCTGCGTTTTCTTTCTTTTCCTGTACTTGCTACTTTGCCCATGATTAATAGGACCAAGTTATATGCACAACGAGTCATGCCTGTCCCATGATGTCAGCTCCTGTCTTCATTTTACTGCAAGTTTTCATGTGGTGTAGATGGTCAGTCACTTTCTCTCATTTTTCTTTGTTTTTGTTTGTGGCTTGAAATTTTAGAAAATAACCCATATACCTAAATCCACAATAGTAAATAGCCAGAAACCAGATTATTAAATTTCCAGTACTAATGTCATTTTGTAAATAGCTGATATCAAATGGTATGTAAATTTATACTTCTAAACAGAACATATCTGTTTCCTGTGCTTAATGAAAAATTACTTTCTCGTGATGTTTGTGTAAAAAATAAGTCAATGTGGAGGAGAGATATATGGCCATCATGATATTTTACTTTTATTAAAGGGCCTAACAACATTGATTAGAGCTGGTCATCTCAATTTATTCTTAAAAGATGCTAACATAAAATTAATAAACTATTTCAGTGTTATCAGGCATTACATAAGGTCAACCATTCTGATTTTCCTTTTCTTTTAAACAAACCCAGTTTAATTGACTTTTTAGATTTTTACTCTCAAAATATTTATATTCTTATTGAAATAATTTATTTCAGGTGCTTCTAATTTCTAAGTTCATTTTATTTAATATTGGTTGCATCATCTAGGCCAAAATAATCATTATTTATTAGCCTTTAAGACATTTCTCAATCATATAATTAATTCTACTAAATAGAGCTTTGGGACCAGTGCTTGTGTTTAGTGTTCTGTTTCCTCATTTGTAATTTCTTTTTTGATGCTCTGGACTCATCATGATTGTATTATGAGAGCAGCTTTGGTTGTCTTCTTCCCTTGTGGTTTCCAGGTATTCATTGATTAGAGGCCACTAGATGGAGATGTGGCCATTACTATGAGTGGCGGGAGCACATCAGGGGAATGCAGTGGACAGCGGTGCGAGTGGGGTTGAGCTACAGAAGGAGTCTCAGGAAATAACCAGATTTTTCTAGCATAATAAAATAATGATTTTCATGGCAAAGGATTCCAAGTTAAGGAAACCTAGCCTATTTTAATAATTGAAAGAACAAAATTAAATACTCTATCTCCATACACACATTTTCAAAATTGATATCCCATAGACAGCTATTTGAAATATAATTATTTTTTCTGTTTTCTATCATTACTACTTTTTTAAGTGTTTTATTTTTATTTATTATGGATATATAGTAGTTTATGAGCTGAATAGGATTTTTGATACTTGCAATATATGATGACCAAATCAGGGTAATTGGAGTATTTGTCATCCTAAGCATTTATCATTTATGTTAGGGACATTCCAATTACACATTTAATTATTTTAGTACATATCATCCATTAAATATAGTCACCTATTCTACTGAATACTAGATCTTATTCATTGATTCCTTAGAGAAGTACATAGGTACTCAGCCACTTATATAAGATAAGTATCACATAAGAAACATAAATTATGTTTCTATAACTATTTCTACATGTGATCATAATAGAAACAAGCAGACTAGAGCATAAGGTACCAAATTATGTTATATTCTATAGGCAAGGACCACATATTTTCACCTTTGAATCAAGTTTACTTCTCTCAATCACAAAATTTTTAGAGATAATATTTTCAGGCTATCAGTTGGATGCAAAAATATATAAGCACTACTTTGAATAACCCAGCTCCCATTTAATCATTAAAATCTATAGGTAACAGGGAATTTAACTTTTTCGTTATCTAATCCCCTATTTTTCTTTATGATATTTTTCTTTTTCACCATAATTATAAATTTATTATGAAAATAGTTAAATATTACCATGGGCTCAACTGGATAGGATCACTATATTTTAATGTAATGATTTTTAGAACATGAATTAAGATATTTGATTTTATTACATCATTGGGGAGTAAATAATGACTAGTCTTAAAAATGATATAGATGATGTAAATTTTATATTAAGACTAGCATTCATTATTTAAAGACACAGTTATAAGTATAGAACAGTGAATCTAGGCAATGCAGATTGAATGTTAGTATGATGATATCAAAGGAAGTATTAAAAGTTGAAAATAATTGTGAATACTGAACATTGGTTGTCAGTTTTTTCCCCCACATTGGGACTGATAAAGGTCAAAATAGACCTCCTAAGCTTCAGTGTAGCCTGAAGAAGTTTATATGCTGGATCATGTTGTACTCCCAGGACAGGTGGAATGGCAGTGTAACCGAAGTCTACTAAAAGGTAATTACCTATAAAATGACTCAAGGTTACAACAACAACAAAAATAAACAAATGGCTCTTAATTAAGCTGAAAAGAATCTGCACAGCTAAGGATACATCAATTAAAGCAAATAGACAGCCTTCAGAATGGGAAAGATATTTGGATGTTGCAAATCTTACCAAGGGTTAATAACTAGTATTTACAGAGCAATTAATCAACAAAAAAGAGCAAACAATCCCATCTACCACTGGGCAAGAGACACAAACAGAACCTTCGTGGAAGAAGACATACGAGTGCCTAACACACATATGAAAACAAGCTCACCATCCCTAATCATCAGAGAGATGCAAATCAAGACCACCCTGACATATCACCTAACTCCTGTGAGAATGGCCCACATCACAAAGTCACAAAGCTACAGATTGTGGCATGGATGTGGAGAGAAGGGAACACTTTTACACTGTTGGTGGAGCTGCAAACTAATACAACCTCTTTGAAAAGAAGTGTGAAGAATCCTCAAAGAACTCAAAATAAACCTTCCATTTGATCCCACAATCCCATTACTAGGCATCTACCCAGAAGGAAAAGTATCATTTATCATAAGGGCATTTGCGCTAGATAGTTTATCACAGCTCAATTTACAGTCACCAAGGAGTACAAATAACCTAAATGTCCATCAACCCAGGAATGGATTAGGAAACTGTGGCATATGTATACCACAGACTACTATTCAACCATAAAAAGGTGGGGATTTTACATCTTTTGTATTAACCTGAATGGAGTTGAAACACATTCTTTTTAGTAAAGTATCACAAGAATGGAAAAGCAAGTATCCAATGTATCCAATACTAACATGAAGCCAGTAGATAATCTAATACATGCTGACATAAGAACTGAATTCAATTCAAGCTGGGGGGAAGGTGGCAAGGAAGGGTGATTGGTGTGCTCCCACAATGTAAGGGTATACAGCACACCTCTTGGGTGCAAGGCACAACTGTTATAGGACTCTACCTAACAAATGCAAACATTGTAACCTATTCGTACCCTCACATTAATCTGAAATAAAAAATACTAAATAAATAAAAATTTAAAATATAAAAAATAAAAATGACTCAGGGTAATGGATTCTTGCACTTTGTGAAGTCCAAATAGATATAAATTATAAGTATACAATTATGAATCTCCAGACCATAAGGAGTTTCTCAAAACACAAGTGTTCAAATGAAATTTTTTACATAGGTTTTGTGAAGACTCAATCCTTAAAGAAGTACAAAAAAAAAATAAACAAATGAAAAAGCTAAAGTTTACTAATAAAAGAAGAAAATAAAGTAAGACAATAACCTATCCATTGAGAAAATTTATGATAACCCAAATTATAAAACCTACTATTGAGTTCATGAAAAATGAGTATGCAGAAATAATTGTATATATGTATTAATTAATCTATCTACATTTAAAGAGTGAATATCTATCTCATGAGTAAATGTAGTAAGGATGTGAAGGTCATGTAAGAGAATGAATTATTTTTACGGTCATTGTACCTATTGTGTCCACCTGTCTAAAACCTTTTAAATATAAATTTTCTACTAAGGTGCTAGGGGCATCTTTATTACAGACTTACCTAAATTCAGAAGTTAGCCAATATTTGTTGATTATTTTCACTATGATTTATCTTTGAAGGAAATTGAATAATAACTGTTGGGGGGGTACAAAAATTTCTTAGCTATGACTAGAACACTACCTTTTGGGAAAAATGCATTTCTAAATTTATTTAAATAAATTCAAAATGATTGAGCTCTTACTATTTACAATTAGTTATCCCAGGTTCTGACTGGAGAAAGAAAAGCAAAGAGTTTAGCGATACTGGTTTAACAACAGTAAAATGAAAAGATTTTAGTTACTACTATGTCTGGTCTTTTAAAGCAAGCCTTCGGGCAAACTCATAGGAATGGGAACTATGGTTTAGATTTTTTTACCCTTTTGATGAGTCATAAGAAAGAAAAGGAATAAAGAATTCCATTACTTGAATTCATTTGATACACTTATGTTTATTAATAGAGCCTAGTGAGGAACAAGCCCTGTGAGGAAGGGTAGTAAAATTAGTCTTATTTGCATATTTTAAAAGAAATATATATAAATTGGCACTACATCTTTTTTCTATGTGATAAACTGAAACAAGTACTAATCTATTATTTTCTGCTATGATAACTCTTTAAAAATTAGACTGACATATCTGGTCATGGTGTCAAGGGGTTTAAGTCTCTATAAGACAGAGAATATGCTGAAGTTTATCTCACTTCTGTACATTTGTGACTAAAAATAAGATATGACTGGAAATCATTTTATGAAAATAAGTTAGATGCAGCTAAAACACATGAGAAAACATAATCTGGAAACTGAAGAGGCAGATTTTTCAGTGTGAATCCACATGTAGACCACAGGGACCCCAAATAATTCATGTCAACTCCCACTTCTTAAATTGAAACAGACACATCTCATCCTCACACACAGAGGGAATTAAGCAAACAAAACAAAACCTTAAGGTAGAAAAACAGTGCAGAGCCAAAATATTTTTCCTTCCATAACACATTCCTATAATAAAAAGGTGTGTTTTACAGCAATAATTTCCTTGACAAAATATATCATTAATACACAAATTTTTGTACTACCAAATTAATACTAAACCAGAACTAGGGAGAACATTTGGTTAAGTGTCAATTAAGCCTTTAAGTTAGCATTTTATGTTTGTAGTGTTACTAAACAGTTAATGTGTGCTGCTTTGAGTTCCAAATGTTCATTCATCAAATACTGTATACCTGCTAAATATCAGGCCACTCTTCCACTTGTGAGATACTTGAGATATATTTATATAATAAAATCTATGGCTTATATAAATCTGAAATTCAAATGTAACTAGTTCCTCTGAAAAGTATTTGAGCAAAGAGAAGAGGCAGTGCAAAGGCCCTGAGGTAGGAAGCGCTCTGGCCTGTTGCAGAGGAGACCAGGGTTACTGGAGAAGCGTGAGGGGGTGGATGGAGGGTGTGAGCAGATAGAGAAGGGAAGGCAGCCAGGCTCCAGCCCACTAAGGCTTTGTGGGCCTTGGTAAAGATTTTGGACTTTATTCTGAAAATGAGATATTTCATCCAGAAGGTAAAATGATTTGATTTACAATTTTAAGTTGACTGCTTATTGGAGAAAAGCGGGGTAGATGCGGTAGAACAAGTGAGGCAAGTTTTGTAGTATAGCAAATATAGCAGAAAGTGATGGTGACTTGGGGCGGCAGCAGTGCGAAGTGATAGGTTTAGGGATATAGTTTGAAGCTAGAGTTAAGAGGATAGATTAGATTTGAGAAAAAGAGGAACCACAGAGGATTTGCAGTCTTTGACCTGACCTACGACTCTAAACCACCATTTACTGATATTCAGAAGAATAATATTTTAGAGAAAGTTAAGTTTGAAATCTTAGAAATCAATGAATAGGAAGGCCAGTGGGTAATTCGGGGCTGAAGATACGAACATGTGAGTTACTAGGAAATAGATGAAATGTAAAGCCATAGGACTAGATAAGATCACGTCAGAATAACACAAGAAAGAAGAGAGGCTGAACACGGTGGCTCACACCTGTAATCCTAGCACTCAGAGAGGCTGAGCTGGGAGGATTGCTTGCTCTCAGGAGTTGGAGACCAGACTGAGCAAGAGCAAAACCTGGTCTTTGCTAAAACTAGAAAAATTAGCTGGGTGTCCTGGCATGAGCTTGTAGTCCCAGCTACTCCAGGGGCTGGGGTAGAAGGATTACGGGAGTCCCAGGTTTTGAGGTCACTGGGAGATATGATGATGCCACTGCACTCTACCTGGGCAACAGAGCAAGACTGAAATTAAAAAAGAAAAAGAAAAAAAAGAAAAAAAACAGGAAGAAGAAGCAAGGAAGGAAGAGAGGAAAAGTCTAACATTTAGGAAGCATGAAGAAAGGGGGGTCAACCCGAGGAGAGAACCACAGGTTTCCAGAAAAACCAGGAGCATGTGTTAGCTAATATCTCCAGGATAGAATGCCCTACCCTGGCCGAATGCTCCTAAAAGGTCAAAGAGGATGAGGACTAAGAATTTATTTTATGAGTCTGTTTAGATTTGGGAGACAGCTTTTGAAAAATAAAATTTTTCTTTATAGAGTTTTGTTGTTTTTTTTTTTTTCATCCCAGGCTTCTCTTTAACAAAGTAAAAGAATTCTTCAACCTTAAAATACAAAACCTTATTTACTAGGTGCCAGGCACTGTATGAAATTGTGGTGAACAAAAAGAGCCAAAGTTCTCCTGCTTTGGGAGCTCAGATTCCTTCGCAGAGGATTCCCCAAAAAGACGTTTCTTTCACCTATTATTTAGCTTCCTTCGAGCTTTGGATTAGTAGATTCTTAAAAGATACTTAGGAGAATAAATATGATGTTTTTAAAATGACATTCACTATATTAAAACAAATTAAAGGATGTGGAACATAGAACCTAGGAATAAAAGAGAAAGAAAAGGAAACCAAATAAAAGAGAAACCAAATGAACCACCACTAGACGGTGGGGGAGCCGTTCTCAATGTTAATGAGAATTAACATCGGTCTAATGGTGAGTACACATGTTGCTAATTTTTCAAAGTTGCCTAAATAAACCTTTTTCTAGCTGACTTCATTATTTTTGACATATGCTTTTGGAGTATCCTTTCACTGTATATGGTTCAAGTACCTTAGTATTCATTTTACTTTAATTCTAGATGAAGGCCCAGATGCCCTATGTGCAGTGTATGTTCAACCTTAGAAATGAAATACAAGAAACAGAAGTTTCCTCCTTAAATTTATTTATGTACCAGTCCCCAACTTTTCCTCATGGAACATTGTTCTTCAAATTATTGCCTATTGAGAATAAATAAAGCATGCTATTAGGTTTATTTTTTTTTTTTGCATTTATACATATACTTGATACTATGGCAGTTTTGATACTATGACAGTTTTTAATTTAAAATTGGTATTGTATGATGCCCCATGATCATACCAATGTACATAGCTATGATTTAATAAAAAGAAATTTAAAAAAAATAAAATTGGTATATTACTCAAAACAATACTTATTATTTAAGCATTCTCTTCATAATCATTAGAATCTACCACTTAAACCTTAAAAAGCATTTGTCAAATGGTGCTAGGGAAATTGCTCTATACAAAATTATAGACCAATAATATTTTTAAAATGTAATTTATTTAGATTCCAATGAAAGCAAGTCTATAAGGTGAGTTCAGATGGGTCTAAATCTATGGATTACTGTGATAAATGTCTTACTAAATATTTTTCAAGATTTGTATTTTTATTTTTCCAACAGGAGGATTATACCGACTGTGGTGGTGTTTCTGGATTAAATCCCTCCCTGTGGTCTATCCTGGGAATCCAGTTTGTACTACTTTGGCTGGTATCTGGCAGCAGACACTGCCTATTATGACCTCCTACAACCAAATCTACATAATTAAACTCCAGACCCTGCCAAAACATGACCCCTCAATTACACTAAAATAGGGTCAACTGTCGAATCAGCAAAACATTCGCTGGCCTATACCATGGCATAACACCAAGGCGCTGACTCATGAGGCACCCCCTGGCTGCATGTCAGGGTGTCAGATCCTTAAACGTGTGTGAATGCTGCAGCTCCTATGTATACCATCAAAGCAAAATCCTACATGTGCTCCACTGGGAAATTTGACAGTTCATTGTTGCATTGTTGGTGATTATACGTATAAGGGCTCCCCATACAATTGTTTATGAGTCATAAGAAATGTCTTGATTTCGAGCTGGAATTTTGACTTGCTGCAATTTTATCAAGAATATCTCTAGGGGAGAAAAAAAGTTATTTTTACCTTCACTCATCCTTCTGTTAAAAGTTAATTCTTCTTTTGAATAGTTATTATTGAAAATATATAGAGAGCGAGCGAGCGTGTGTGTGTGAGAATTAACATTGGTCTAAATTGTTGAAATACAAATAATGGCTGATTTTCTACAAAAAAAAAAAATTGCCATTAATAAAATGCCTTATGAAGAACGGCTTCTCTGCCAAGGACAAAACACAATTGATGACCAATTAAATTTTGGTGGGGTAAATTAATGGCTTAAAGATAATAACCAAGGAACTATTAAACTAAAGGTGCTTGAGGGTGAAATTTGAATATGTGACATATTTCTCATAAATGTAAGCAAGCCCTTCAATGCTTTGATGTGATGTTCCTTCTGTTCACAGTACAGTTATGTAGTGCTAGCCAGATATTTTACAATGCTCTACGAAAAGCTTGTTGGGGGGAGGGGGAAATGTCTTTCTTGTGATAAATGAACTTTGGTTATCAAGGGTATTTTGCATGATGCTGCTGCTATTTTAACTTTTCAGTTTGTTTTTCTCTTTCTGTAGAGTGTAGTCCATTGAAAAGTTAACTGAGTGACATTATTGTTATGTAAGAATCTGAACCTTGCAGTGTAAATGCACTTAAGTCATCTTTTAAAATGTTGTTAAACTACTCTGAATATACTGTACAATGTAAATGTTGAATGATTGGGGTTAGGTTATGGTGAAATGAGAATTAATGGATTTTATACAGATTCTGTGCTTTCGCCTGAAAACCTATGTACAGATATTTTAAGTACATAAATCAGATTTGACACATTTATTTTTTGAAAAGTACATATATGTTCTCAGTGAAGATTCATCCTAGGTTTCCTCTTTGTTCGTTTCATGAGTAGCACACACAATCCAGAAGTTTCTGCTACTGCTGCTTTATCCCTCTATTTTAAATGGTATGATCATTTGACCAAAATTTCTATCCAATTTCATGAGGGTTTTACAATAATCTGAACAAATAGGAAACCTTGAATCTATATGTATGCACATGAATACTTGATTGTGAATAATAAAAATTGTTTTTATACAGCCTCATTGGTGAAAATAATTAGCATAGTAAATCAAATATTTCATTATAGATTAATATGGTAGCAGAATATTATTTATGCTTCTAAAAATTATTTTAAGAAGTAAACAGTATTTGAAGAAAGGGTAGAAACCATGAATGTGTAACTCTAGGGATATGAAAAATTTTAGTGAAGGCTGAAAGTATGTAGATATTTTTTATGGTAATATGCATTTTTCTTTTTTTGAACATGCCAAATATGGGTGTGTGTGTGTATATGCTGGAAATTTTATTACATACCAGTTTTAAGTCAAAATTATTAACATTATCCAGCATGCTTTAATACACTCCACATATCAAAGACATAACCAATTCTTTAGAATAGTTTAAAAGATAAAATTTGTTTTGTCTTTAGCTTTGCATACATTTGTAATTTCCTCACATCACCACATAGCCTAGGTACCTTTGTCTATGTTTTCTTATTTAAGATTTTTTTTAATTTGGAATAAGGGGAGGGGGAAATGGAATCACTTTGTGAACTATTGTTCTAAGAATTGACATCAGTTACCATTTCTAATGCATTGTTGTGATTTTGTAGTGTCATTAATAATTGACATTTTAGAAAACACCAAAGTGATTTAAAAAATATGGAACTTCTCTAGTAACAATGTTTAAATCATGTTGTTTGTTAATTAGATATTGCTAACTTTTGCTAGACTATTTTAAATCATGAAAGTGTTGGGAAGGGGATATTAAACTATAAAATTGTTAGTTTGTGTATATCAAAGACACATTAACACACATGTTGACTTGCTTCCAGCATACAACAAACTACCTTAAAATTACGTTTCAAATCTGTTAAATATATTTTCGTGGCTAATGTCAGTTATATCATTCGTTTTCGTCAACATTATTGTTGTATTAATCACAGTTAAACTTGGCATCTCTGGGCAGGGTCCTATTTAATTTCTGTTGCCATCAATACATATTTACACGCATGAGTCTTGCTATGACCCTTTGTTTTCTTATAAATAGGGTTACATATTATGACAGCCACATAACATCATAATAAATTGCGTAAGAACTTGCTCTCTAACTAAAAATTGTTCTCATGACTGATACAAGTTTTCATACTTTTAGCTTACATTTTTTAAAAACAATAACACTCATCCCATCAAATTGTTATATTAAATTTACCACTTCTCTATGTGTTTTGTTGACAAACACTTAAATTATAGCCTGTTAAGGATATTGATTTCCAAAGACTAAGCAGTACAATGGATCAATAAAAAAGCTTAGAAACTGTTTTTATTATTTAATTTTTGGTGTACTCATGTAGCTTAATGTAGCTTGTCACTAAAACAAAGTCAAAATTAGTCTGGCATTAGTGTGGAGTAACCGGAGGGAATTTCGCATTAATGGCTTATTTATTTATTTTTTTCTTCATTTAAACAACCAGCATTACTGCCAAACACCAGTTGTGGTCCATATTTGTAACAGGTTTTTAACATTGACATAGTTAGCAAGTTTGATTGAAAAGATTTTTAGGTCCTGGGCCTATAAAATTTTAGTATGATCTTTTTTCATGTTTCTAATGCTTAAGGCGTTATTGCTTAACTTGGAAAAACAAAAAAAACCAAAACAGTGTTGCCGCCATTTGTAAGTTTTCCTATAATATTCCTTTTATTAACTTTAAAACTGGCCTTATGGGGTTCAAATAGGCAGTATCCCTTTTAAGTGACCTTTGCAACCCAAGTGTTACTTGCTTATTTGACGCTCTCTAATATTTCACATCTCATTTCAGTCTCTGTCTCCACCAAAGCTTAAATTTTGTCTTAATTTAAAACTCTTCAGCTATTTCATTGATCATGTTAGTTGACATTAAAATGTTTAATGATATAGTCTAACCTAGTGAAACAAAATGGATGTTGTGACTTTTTTAAAAGTGTGAAATAGAATGGCTATTTCACTTGCCGAGAATGTTAAATATTCTATTATTATCTGAAACTCATGTTGTTTCCCATAGCAGAATGTTAATATTGTTAATATTCAGTGTACATTGCTGTAAAGAGCAAATCCATAAAACAAGCTATCAAGTGTTGAAAATTTCCAGAATTGTGAAGATGTAGACAACTCTTATCAATAGCTTCATTACCTTATTTCTAGTTCACATAATTATCTTAAAGAAATTCCTCTAATGGGATACTGTCTTGTATAGATGCCAATGGAGTTTCTAATGTGACTGGTGAAGCTGTCTTTTTTGTTGTGCTGTATGATTGTTGGGTCATGCTTTTCGGGATACTTTTATTGAAACGCTCAGTGTGCGTCCATGCAAAAGGCCAAATGGCTTTTGTGAACAATAGATCTTTTCTCCCCCTTATTATGTTCTCTTGACACTTTTGTGAAAATTAACTAGCCTGATAAAAAAACATTTTGTAAAAATTTGTATAATACTGTTATAAAAATATTTATAATCCCAGAAAATGTTGTGTTAAATCTTGTGCAAAAACAGTATATTCAGAATAAAAGTTTATCATTTAAAGTCACCACCCAGTTTGGATTAGCAGATTTTTTAAAGATCTGATTGAAAGAAACAGAAGGCTCAGTCATGAATACATTTTAAGAAAGCGGGCCTTCCCACTGAGAGAATTCTGGATTGTGGAAATATAGTTGGGGTTACCAAAGTGCTTTCAGAATCACAACTCACAGGTACATTTGCCCCTTGACCATGTTTGAACTACATGATTCTGCTTATACACATATTTGTTTATTCAACCACACACATCAAAAATATAGTGTTCACAGGATGCAGAACCCATCTATAGGAACGGCCATATTTCCTGTCCCAGGTTCAGCACACTGTGAGACTTGAGTGTGCACAGATATTGATATAGGTGGAGCTCCTGGTATCAAGAGGGGCTGTTGTGAATGCATTTGCTTGATGGTAATTACTAGAAAATACCCCCATGTGTGATCAAGGCATTTTAATGGGGAAAAAAATCCTACTTAAAAGTATATGGTAGATAACATTTGTCTTTTGAGCATCTGGCTTCATTCTGTGCTAATTTATCTCCTCAATCAATTCTCTCACTCCCGAGAGACCTTCATTTCCTCTATCAATCATCTTGATCCCATCCACACCTCTTCTCTTGGGTCTTTGCTTCATTAGTTGCCTTGCTCAAGCAGAGTCAGTCCCCATTCTCTGCAGGCGTCTTTCAGTCTGCCTGCAGATGCATTCAGAATGCTGCTATCTAAAACAAACAGAGCAATCAAATATCCACTCCTGCCCAGCAATCCTATTACTGCCTAGATTTATAAACCTAAAATTAAAATACAATATTCATTTGTACATCCACAGACATATGTTAGTAGTCTTTTTCTCTCTGTGTAACAATCAACTAGGCCTTAGAATTTTAGATCTGTAGGATACATTCTTTGCATGACAGCTGACAATTTTTAATTATTGGTGTGAGGTCCTAATAAAGTTGGCATTTTTTGGTTCCACATATTTTTTATCTCAGTGTGGGGTTATTCACAAAGCACCTACACAAATTTCTATAAATTAGTTTATAATTCCACAATGCCATTTATTTGATATTTGTCATTTAAATAAGCTATTTTCTTTTAAAAACATATTTAAGAAGGAAATTTATTACTACCATAATAAGAACATTAATATACTTGCTCAAATTACTAAATATGTCACATTAAAGCATGTTCATAGTTATTACTAAAAGAAATCAATAAATTCAGTCATCATACTCCAGTTGTCAAATGTGCCACATTTAATAAAACACTTCCTCAATGCATTTATTTAGTGAGCATTTGGACAGTTTTTATATTTCTTCTACCAATGTTTTAAACTATAAACCTGGTTTCAAATATTTGACTATAATTGTAATTAACATATTAAAAAATTTATACTCATGAAGTTTGAGTTTCTTAGGTGTGTAGATATTTTTCCCCCAGATGATTTTTCACATTCATAATAGTTTGGGGAGTCACACGAAACATTGTCATTTTCTTTAAAAATTATCTAAAAAATAAACAAGCTCATCATGAACTTTGTATGGTAGGGGTGAATGACTGAAAAGCATCATTCTCATAATACAATGGTATAACGTCTCCACGAAAAAAAATGCTCAACATAAAAAAAAGTAAATGGATTGTAAAACGTAGACCTCAGGCAGTTATAAGAGTTCACTTTTCACATAATACAGCCCAGAGGAATCAAATCTTGTCCACAGTCACCAGTTCCTTTTGTCAAAACTGGACTGGGGACCCAAGCTGGCTGATTCTTGGTAACATCTCTAGTGACGATGACTCCAAACACCAGCTTTCCCACACACTGATGTAAGGACAATGTATGTGTAAGTTGGAGCAAAACTAAACAAGTGTGCCAATTTTCTGTACTGGGAAGGACTTCTCTTTTCCAGATACTCTCTTTTCCTTGATTGTTTAGTTTAAGAAAAGACCTTCCTTTTGTGAAAGTGTATGAAATAGTGTAAATTATTATAAACAGCAAAGTAATTAGCAGATGTGTATTTGTCCTTATCTCTGCTCCCCTCAACCCTTTCTTAAACTTGACAATTATTCTGACTGACCCATCAAATTCCTAGGTCAAGTCATTGCTGTCCTCCCTTGTCCCTCACTGTGAGGAGTTATGGCCAAGTGGGAAAGGGCGCCTGGTGCTGAGATTTGGATCCTGACCTCACCATTTATTAGCTGTAAAAACATGAACAGTTACATCAGGTCTCCAAGCCTCAGTTTCCTTATCTGTAAACTAAAAATAATAACGGTAATTAGACTGTAGGATTGTCATAGAGATTAAGGGAAAGAATTCATGGAAAGCACCTAGCATAGGCCCAGCCCTGGACCAACAGTGAACAATGCCATCCCTTTACTAACGAATTGTTACCATCCCTGTCATCTTCCTGGTCATTCTAACCTTCATTTTGGGCTGGAGCTCTAAAGAGCCCAATAATCTGCACTATTTGTCATTTAAAATGTTCATTTATACTTTATTCAATGGAAGTTTTAGAAGTAGACCCTTTATACAACATAAAAGTAGTGCTTTTTCCTCAAGGAACTATTGGCTGGGAATATTAAAAATTTCATAAATATTACAATAGTGTGAGGTAAGTTTTATGATGTGGAAAGTGCATGCTGGTACAGGATTTTACAGAAAGGTAACGTGGCAAGACTTAAGCAGGCCAGAGAGGACTGCAGTCATCTTAAGCTAGGGGAAGAAGGTGACAGTATTGTGATTAATAGAGGAGCATGTATAAAAACCCAGCTATATATCCAAAGACTGGAAGTAGGTGAATGAAAGTTCAGTGTGGTTAGCAGGTGGGTGATGAGTCGCTGTGAATTAATTCAGAATCTTGTGTGTTTTGTGCAACCAGATTTACACTATCTGAGAGTGTGGTAGCTCCAGGGGTGACGATGTTGGCAAAAGTTATGAATCCTACTTTAAAAAAAAAAAAAAAACATGAAGTGTAGTATTGGTAATTGGTTCACTTTTAAATGAACACTTTTTTGAATTCCCTCTAAATCTCAATTTAATGGCAGTCTTTTGGAGGGTTTTTTCAATTGCTTTTCTTTTTGTATCTAAACTATATAGCTGCACACAGCTGATAATAAGTTCTCACTGATGGTGGTTGATAATCAGGGCAATTATTAGAATACTTCCTTTTACGAGACATCGTATTCCTATTTAAGTGATACTAATATCAAATCCTTATACAGTTGGACCACAGAATTTTTATACATAGCATAGAAATTGGTCAATCATGTTTGTTTTCATGGTAAAGGATACTTAAAGAATAAAATTAGAAAATGATATCACTTAAAAATATGATTTCTTTACATATCATAGTTAAGTAAGTAATGGCGATTCCTTAATGAAATAAAAAGCTAATCAAAACTTTTAAAACCCCACTAAGAAGATGAATATGTCAGATTGATGTCAACTGCCTGTTTATCTTAATCTACAGGACCTCAGTGAAATCTGAGTGAGGCAAGTGAGACCACATGGTCCTGCTGGAAAGCCTAGGCTCTGCAGTCACCTCGGGCATGTTACAAGACATCTCTAAATTTATAATTCTTCTCTGATTTAATTCATTCACTCAATAAATATTTGTACATAGTAACGATGATAATAGCCACTGTCTACTAGCTTAACCCTCTGCTTTTCCCCAGAAGCTCAAACATTCTGATGCTAATGATTTCAGGAGTGACTAGAAAACCTTGGTATCAAGAGGATTTCGAAGGTATTAAGAATATTTCCAGAACTTCCAAATTGTTCCTCTGCTGGGCACTGAGGCTATGACGATGAGATATACAAACATAGCCCAGGCTGCAGGAGAGCACAGAGTCAGCATTCGTCCCCCAGTCACACAGATAAGCAGACTATTAACTTTAAACTATTAAAAAAAAACACTATGCAATAAAAATCATGCTAACAAGGAGTTGATGGCAGGTAGGAGAACTGAACTGGGTCTAGTTGCTGAGCTGGGGAGAAGGTAGGAGGCAGCTCCAAACTGTCCTGGGTGTCTTCATCCAAACCTCAGGAACAATTAAACATCTGGAGCGTGGCAGACATAGCCGAAGTAGTGGGGAAGTAGGTGGTGATGTAAACTCTGGGAGAACATTCAACTTAGGAGCTTGGGGTGTGGAATGGAGGAACACCACCTCACAGATGGACCTCCCTTAAGTTTCTCTCAACCAAAACGCACATCTCATCCAGGTTCTCTTTTCCTTTTATTAAAAACCTCTTGAAATTTTTCTGTGCTGCTTTGCCACCCGCTCTATCATTGGTTTCCAATCTCCTGCAATTCCATCTCTGCCTCTCCCCTAAAACTGCTTAGGATGGCCTCTTCATTGCTCATGCCAGTTTCCCTGTGTTCTGTTGACGACTTCTTCTTCTTTCTCTTTCTTTCTTTCCTTCCTGTCTTCCTCCCTCCCTCCCTTCCTTCCTTTTTTCTTTCTTCTTCTTTCACCCTCAGGCTCCTCTGCTTCCCAGTGCTCTGCCGTCTTCTCACTCTCTTTCTATTCCTTCTCAAGATCATCTAGTTCATCTGTCCCGGAAATACTGATGTTTGCAAATCTTTGCCTATCTTATTATATTGCATAGTTTGTTTGTTTTTTTAAACTCCTATCTGGTCCAAATTTCCAGTTGTCACTGGATACTCCTACCCAGTTGTCTTAAATACATGTCAAGTTGAACATCTGAAGACAACTATTACCTATTTCTCTATATTGATCCCTCCTTTTGCATTTTCCATTTCAGGGCCTAGTCAGAGAGGCTAAGTCACCTAAGCTAGAAACGTCATGAAATTACCAAATTCTGGTTCCCACTACTTCCCAGACGAGTGCTACTTTCTTGCTTCAGAATTTTGTAACTCTTGCTCCAAATATTTAAATGGGTCCCAACTGGTAATGGTTTATTTCCACTTCAATCCATCCCTTATGCTATTTATTTTCTAAAATTCACCTCTGATCACATCTTCCCTTGTTTAAAAATATTCAGTGACTCCCCATTGCCTATAAAATAAAATATAAGTGCCTTAGGAGGATACATGATCCCAATTAGAACCAGGCCTCTGCCTACACATGACTTCATGTTCCCTTCATTCCCATCCCAACACCAAAACAAGTTCAATTTTAACTCAGACCTTACCAAATCTCTTAAAGCTCTACAAATATAACACGTTAATTCATATTTCACAGCCTGAACTCATGATTCCCGCAATGCCTTTTCCCATCTTTCCTATTAACTGTGACTTATGCCCACTTCAAATGCTACCATCTATCTGGAGTATTCTCTGCTATTCTTCTATGGTTAGGCCATTTGCTCCTCCCTACTTCCATTACAGCTTTGGTTGTGAATGTTTGCAGAATTATTTTAAATAACTTTTAGGAAACAAACAGGGTAGAGCTTAAAAATAAAGAAAATTCAAGTATTTCCTGGCCCTTCAGCTCTGGGCCTAGTGAGACATCTGTTATAATCTATGAAAATGTCATATACTTTTTTAAAAAGTGTGGACTTCAGAACGTAAACATCCTAGTTTCAACCATACCTTTGAATTTTACTAGTGTGACATTCAGATATTTATTTCATATCTCAATGCAACAATATCTTCAACTATAAATTATCACAACATTTCTTTTGCAAATTCTTTGGAACAGTTATTAATAATATAGGACAGACATAAAATAGAGGCTTAAATGTCAACATTTAATAAAATAAGTACCTAATCTCCTAACAGCCATGCTTTCTCTAATATTGCTGAAATAGCAAGACTGATTTCAGCAGTCAAATATTTAGGTTTTTTCAATGAATATTTTTATCTCAGTTTAACTAATGGTTATATTGTCACATCTTCCAGAGGGCTTCTTCTACTTCTTTCTTCAATTTAACATTATTCCACTTAGTGTGACCTCATGTCATATTAGGAAAACATAATAGGATGTATCAACCTGCATCTGTGACTATCTCACCCATAACTCAAGAATTTGATTTTTTTAATTACCCTACAATGCTACAGTTTGGGTAATAGGAAGAAGGTATCTAATCACAGAGATTGGATCAGAATTAAAAGTCAGAATTCTGGCATTAGCAACAGTGAGCCAGGCTAAAGTCATAAGGAAGCTGGCAGACAGATCAGATGGGTTATTTTAAAATAAGAAAAGCACAATATTTAAAATAAATAAATAAAGTGGGATGCAAAATCAGAAGTCAAGAGAAATTTTAATACGGATCCATTGAGTTACTGATGGATAACTACGTATATTTTCCTAAATTTTAGAGTCAGTAAAACCTCAACAAACACTTAAAGTGGCTCTTAAATAGTAGGAAGCAAGAGAATTTAGTCACCAGATAAGAAGGGAAGGAAAATGAGTGGGAAGGAGCAATACATTTTTGATTTTTATAAAATTAGGACAATCAATACAATCAGGGCAAGAAAATCTCAAACCTAGTTCTTTTTATTCCACCTGTATCTACCAATGTGATCTGTAACTAGGCAATGTTTATTTTTTAAAAATCTATTTTATTCTTGTCTTGATATTTCAATCTTTTTTTTTCCTATAGTTAAATGTCATTTGCACCCAAACTGCACAAAACTGAATAAAACAGCAAAATTACAAGACAATCGCAGCACATATATATTACTGATAATAGAAAAGCACATGCGAGGTACCACATATGCATATGGTTACACAAACACAAATATGTAAAGAAAGGCAATTGTACCATAAATAGCTAAACAATCGCCCTAAATTCAAATCGATTAATTATTAATTATTATTAACTATACAAGGGAGGAAAAGTTTCCTACATACATTTTTATTGTACTCCTCGTTCATCACAGAGGTAAGATTGCTTTGAAACAAAAATGGGAATCAAAATAATTATGAATGAAAAACCCAAGAGAATGACTAAGCTAACACTGAAAACACAGTTTCAAGCTTACTCAAAAAATAAAAATTGGGCATTCAAAATTATAGTGTGTGTTTTTCCATATCCAAGTGCACATCTTAGTAATTTGTACATAAGTAGAGACCATTAGGATCTACTCCACAGGATACCATCAGGGTGCAAGGGAATATTAAGTTATTGGATTAGAAAGTGGCCCCATAAGCTAGACTGCTGCTACTTGAGTTACTCCCTCTAATTTGAAGGAATGCAACCTTACAGAGACTCAAGCCCTATGTGTTTAAGGGGATATTGAGAACTCGAGGTCGTTATGAATCTGGAGCCATTTGATCAATGCTATTGCCCTCCTGATATTAGGATTGTAACTACCTCAGTTCTGCAACACGAAAGGATCGACACCGACGTTGCCTCCTCCTGCAAATCCCTCATATTGCCCTTGACCGCTACAGAGGAGGGGAGTCTTCACAGAGCAACTTCTGTCAACTCTCTGAACATGTTCTTTGTCTTCTAACCTCCCAAAAGTTATTTCTTACGTTTCAAAAGCCTCAACGACTCAGGTTGTCATTCATTTTGTGAATTTTTTCTTCCACTCTGTTTCTAAACATGTTTATGAAAGTTTAATAGTATGATTATAGTAAGATTAATATGTATCTAAAAATTTATTAGTTTCCACTAATTCTTTGACCATCATATTTTCTAAATGAAAGAAAAGAAATATAGACTATTATTAGGCTGAACCTAAATACCTCACAGATAACAATAAAATTTCTTCTTATGATTTCCTTAGAAGTATATAATCCCTATTATTATCCTTAAAGGGCATTGGCATCTTAATACTTGCTTTAACCCTTAAGCACAGGGAGTTGATTACATATGATATTAGGGATATTGCCTAGGGATGCCATAAATTTCCAAATTAGGTGGCTTAAAAATAAGAGAAATGTATTTGCTCATAGTATGAGAAGTCAGAAATTTTGAAACTAAGGTGTCAGAAAAACTACACGCTCTCCTAAGCCTCCGAGAGAGCATCCTTTCTCACCTATTTCAGTTTCTGGGGCTGCAGGTATTCTGGGCTGCCAGCAGCATAATTCCAAAATCTTCGGCCTCTGCCTTAGCATCGCCTTTTCTGCTGTGTCTATGTTTTTTTCCCCTATGTCTCCCCTACGTTTTCCTTCCATAAAGGTTGGATTTAGTGTCCACTCTACATCTGGGATACTTTCATGTCCAGATGCTTAATTTACTTACATCTAAAAAGACCCTTTATCTAAATAAGGTCACGTTCACAGGATCCAGGGATTAGGAGCGGGATACATCTTTCTGGAGGGACATATTCAACACACCACACATTTTTCCTTGGCACTGTGGTACATGAGTGGAGAAAACTTACTATAAATTCTCTAATTTTTATCTCCAGACTTGATTTTTCCATTACGTCCAGATCCTTATATCCCATTTGAGATATTAGATAGCCAAACTGATTTCTCCACCTGAGTATGGAGTGTACCTCAAGACTTGGGCATCATTCTCCCATCTTCCAGGTAGTTGACTCTGCTTCATAGCTAAGATTCTCCCCAGAAATTACCTTGAGATGAAGGAAACTTCTTTTCTCCAAGCAACACCCATTTCCAATGGCATAAATGGGGCATTGAAACTTGCATTGGAAACTGGGCGTTATGAAAACTTGGAGCATTTGTCTCCATTCAGTCCCTCTCTGGAGGGCTATCCCAGCTGCAAAGCTCCCCATGAGACTGACTGGCACTTCTGTTTCACCGTACACCAGTACTCTCTCTCTGCTCAATACTGCTTCAGGTATTTTTTTCTGACAGGTATCATTGTTTGCAATAAGCTAGCTGCATCTAAGTCTCCATCTCAGTCTTTTTTCTATAGAACCCAGTTTAGGAAAAGAGGCACCTTTAATCTTATGTGTCCCTTTATAACTGTTAGCACTATCCTATTTTAAGCAAGGACAAGTAATTTTAGTTCTAAATTATATTGGGTCTCTGTCAACTATTTTCCATTTTCATTACCCCTCTCCCAGTGTGAACTTCCATCTCCCCACTGTATTCCTCTCAGTTGTAAGTGCTATGATCCTCAGCAATTTACTTGGCCTTGCTAAGCCTCCAAAAAATGAGGAGAATAATATTAATAGCACTAACATAACATTAGTGCCCAACCAGAGTTGCTGTAATTTAAATGGGTTAATAAATATTGAAGGGCTAGAATAATGCTTGGTATATAATAAGTGCTTATAGTGTCAGTTATAAATATTCTGAAATTTAGTTGTCACTTCTTAGAGTGGAAAATAGAAAGTGCCTACAACCAAGTGAAAAAATTACCTGTAGATATTTCTATAGCTTGGGTTTGTCCTTACTATTAAATATTATATACCTTCATTGCATATAATTGCACCATATCATTGCATATGGTGGAATCTCAGCAACAATCATAGGTTAAAGTAAATATTCATTATGAACACATAATAATAAAATGAGGGGAGTGTTATATAAAATAATATTTTTCTAAATTGCAGTTTTGTTAACTTAGGTAACTGGCTCTAATTCAAGAACAAGCAGTCCAGATGCTCCCCAGAAGAGTGAGCTATCAGTGCGGTTTAGGAGCACATTGTTGGTTACTCTAGGACAAAGTTTTACCACTACCATGGTTTTTTTGGTTGTTGTTGGTTAATTTCTTTAAGATTCCCACATGTGTACAAAAATACATCATTGACCCTTTGTTTCTTCTTGTCCATCCCTTCCCACTCTTCGTGCTGACTCAGTGAGAAAATGATTTCTTGAGTTTCTCTGATACTATGGTTAAATGTGGTGTTTAAAGCTAACGAAGGCTTATATTTACTATCCAGTACCAGGCATTTTCCTGGATAAAATAAGTGTCAGTGGTACAAATTAGGTCACCGTATAATCTTTCCTGTGAAAATGAAGGTTAGCACGAACTGTAAGATATTAACTCATGAATTTTAAATCTAGACTCACAGATATATGAATCATTTTATTAAGTCATTCTATTATTAACAATAGTGTAATGAGAAATGTGATAAAGTAAAAATATACTTTTTTAAATAGCCATAAAAATACACATGCAGTTTCTTAGAACTGAGCCATACCCCCTTTACTAACAACTTCTGCTGAAATTGTTCCTATCTTTTTATTCTCATTGTCTTGTTCTTGTTCATATATCTGTTCGTAAAGCTTTTAACGTTGACACACTATATACTGAGTGCTAAAAATTTCATTCAATTTGATCTCTTGTCTTAGTCTAGTTGAAAGAAGTAAATTAACGTTGGAGTATCTTTTTGTTCAAGAAAGAAGAAAGCTGCCAATTCCCCTTATACCCTTCCCTGCCCTTGGGGTGCAGAAAAATGTAAGCACCATACAGAACTAAGTACAACATTGTTGGCGAAATACTTCACAAAAATGTATAGAACTTCCACATCAGAGGTTTCTTTGGTATTTAGCTCTCATTAAGGTCATGGTAGAATCTCCAACATTAAAAAAATTATAGCCCCTTAAATTAAAAACACAAAATGCATGATGGGCCTCAGTGGATACTGTGGCTAAAGTTTTGAACATGCTGTTCTAAAATATTTATAGAGTAGCCTTAATAACTGCCAGATTTGAGTGGTGCCTTGAGCAGGAGAAAGTTGCATGTGGTCTCAGATACAATCTACGTAAGCACCTCAGCCGTTCAAATCACAACCTCCAGATTCACGGGAGCTCAGAAAGCTTGCATCAAATCTAGATTTTTTGTGAGGATTGTGAGAAGCCTTGGTAGGAGAATAATTGAGTGTTTAAGTAAAGGTATTTAATTTTCATCCAGCAAATTCACCCTTGGAGAAGTGAGAATGTGGGAAGAACTAAAATAAACAAAATATTAGAAAGAATATCTGTGGAGGAAATGACATGTGTAATCTTACATACCAAATATATGTCTATGGTACATAAATTGATCACATGTCCAAAGTTATTCATCTGTTCCTAATTACTAAAAGGTCAAGCATGCCTCGTAGCATTCCACCCTTGAGGTACAAGTGTGCATCAGAGCTGGACCTGATAAGATAGATTGTGTGAGCAGGGTACTCGGACTTCAGTTATCCTAGCCATGCTCTTCCCAGTGATCCCAATTAGGGCTTCATGGATTGTTCTGATGACCAGTGGAAAGAGGACAGATAACAACCACCAGTGTAATTGCTCTGTGCAATTCATAAGCATTGCTTACTGAAGACTTCCACAGTGTTAAGTCCCACTCAAGATTGGCTGTGGAATAAAATAAATACAAGGAATACTCTTTGTAAAGCAGGACAATTAGTATGATGCCTTGTTTTCACTTCATCTGGAAGTCATAGCCTGAGATCAGGATCTACACTGGGGTAGTAGTTAATGATTTACCCAGGAAATTAGGGTGTAAGGCTAATGTTGAAAGATTGATAATAAGAAGATCTGGGAGAGGGGTAATGAAAATGGAAACATGTCATTGGAGTTCTCAGAATGTGGCTAAAGACTATAAATAGTTCTCGTTTTCAAGGAAGAACCACCAGAAATCCCCTCCGGAAAACAACTCCTAATAACTAACTTAATAGTAAAGCCAAAAATTAATTTGGAACATTATGTGCCACCCTGACCTCTTAACATGTCACTGCTTGAATGCTTAAACTAGTTCTCCTCCCCACCCTGTATGGAAGCAGGTCTTCTGTTTATCAAATAAACTGATGCTGCTCTTGCTAATCTTTAAATAATGAATAATGCCTCAGCCTCCCAAAATTCTAGGATTACAGGCTTGAGCCACCCCTTGGTCCCAGGGGCCACTCGTGCTGCTCCTGAATTGAAAGCTCTTCCTACCTTAATTGCCTCATTCCCAGTATTGATGCCCAGGTTTTCTGGCGAGTTTGAGTCACAGTTCAATGTCTATCACTTGGCATCTCAAGGGCAAAATTTTCAAGTCTTCAATACATACTAACATTGGTTACTAATTCCCAACTTTCACTACATATTAAAATGATTTGGGGAGCTGTAAAAAAAAAAAAAAATTGCCTATCTAGCTTTCAGGCCTAGATGTCCAATTTCATTAGTCTGAGTGAGGTTCCAGTCTGAAATGTACAGTATTGTTTCTAAAGTGAACTTTGGTGATTCTCTCTCAATAATTGTTGTATATATCCATGACATTCAGCTATCTGTGAATACAGACTTCAGTTCTGTAACTTCAGGGACAGGGTCTGCTGGCTTCTTTCCCTTGTGAATTCTCAGAAGGCATGTTGGAGCTATGAACTCAATCACAGTTTGCATCCCTTACAGAAATTTTCTGATCTTCTCTATGTTGCTATTGGCCAATGATCTCTAAGTCCCAACTATTACATCCATTACACATTCTAATGGTGTGTAAAGGAACAGTATAATTATAGTACAAAGATACAACTACATACTAAATTTAGAAATGAAAGAAATTAGAATATATTACCACATAATTACTAGAGTAAATGGAATAAAGAGTTTTATTTAGAAAAGCAACAATTCCTAAATTAAAATTAGAGTAACCTATACTTTACAAGAAATTCTCTTAAAAATAAATTTTATTTTAGTCTCATCCTTTCCCAGAGATATCCAACCCGTTGCTTAACTATATGTAGGTTAAAGAAAATGATTCATCACTCTTTAGACAACTACCATAATCAGTGAATGAACATAAGAGTGTAGTTATTACCAAATGACTTAATGTGACCTTACATGGAGACAAGGATCTAAGTCTTGAGTCAGCAGCTTTAAAGTCTAAGAATGTTTCCAGGATTTATGTAAAATACCACTAGAATGTGGCTCCTGAGATTAAGATACAAATGCTTTAGTATCTTATGATGTTTTCATTTTAGTACAACTGTATCTGATAATATCCATATAACATTGACTGCTACCATATTTACTATCATTTGTGGTAGGGCAAATGTATGATACCACTTTAAGTTTTTTAGGGATCACAATATTAAACCATAAAATGTCATGTACATATTTAGCATGGTACCTAATTTATAGAAATATCTTTAGGAATAATGTCTTAGACCATATATTTAGTTTCCCTCCCTAGTTAAGTAGATCGTCTAAAATTGAAAATCCTGATTATCAACCAGGATTTATATATGTATACACACACACACACACACACACACACACACACACACACACACATATACATATAAAAACAGCTTCATGTTTGTTCCTCAACGGTTTAAAAAGTAACAAAACATAAAAAAACTATGACTGTTAAGAGAAACATCAATAAACAACCCTTTAACTCACGTTTTTCCTGTTTTATTTCAAGATCCTTTCAGTCTAATGGTGTAAAAAATAATTTGTATTTTGTAAGTAATTTTAAAGCAAAATTGTCAGGACCTAGATAAAAGTGAAATAGTTATTTCTTTGGAAAAATATAGATACAATAAATTCTCATCATCCAGTCATGCCTTCTTACAGCATGTAAGTCCAATGACAAGTGGAATGAAATGTGATAAGAGTCTATGTACGTTACATATGACATTACCAATGTCCAGCTTCAATAAAAACTTCATCCAGCTTCTGTACCATGTGGCATATGAATTAGACTTACTTTAATTTACTCCAGATGTTAGTAACTATGTGAAATAATGAATCATGATCTTTTCATCATTGTCTAAAATGAGATATATGTACAAAGAGAGAAAGTATATAAAAAAAAATCAACAATCTTATTTAAGAAGCACACTAAATGTGGGGAAAGAAGAAGAATATAGAATATAGTGAAGTAAATAAGGAAATAAGTTAAAGGCATTTGGCAAAATGCAAAGAACAGATGTCCAGAGGATAGTTCCCTTGGTTTCACTAACTACCCGTGTAACTAAAGTATAAACTATACTTACTCCTTACAGCCCAGGTAAACAATTTGCCAGACTTGCACAGGCTAATAGGTGGGCTAGGATAACAATGGCACATCAGCCAGGTGGGTAATATAGACAACAATTGCCAAAGCATACAGATAAGCCTCAGCTAATCTGGGTCATAAGCCCCCAGGGGTGCCCATTTAATGGTAGAATGTCAGCAGCAAGTTAAAGAAAGAAAAAGGACAGATGGTATTTCAGAGCCTTGTAAGATCAGTGGTTCTCAGACTGACTCTACGCAGTCTAAGGAAACGCAGTTGTGGAAATACACTCATACTAATGAAATTAGGCACATAGGCTTGAAACTTACATGTGCATTTTTTTTAATTTATCACTCCCCAGATCATTTTAATATGCAGCCAATTTTGGGAGCTAGCAAGTTATGTAGTGACATTTGAATATTTTGCCCCTTGAGTTGGCAAGTTACAGATGTTGAAATGGGCTCAATCTAACCACAAAACCTGGGCCTCAGTGCTGGGAATGAGGCACTTAAGGTTGGGAGAGCTGTCACTTCAGGAGTAGCATGGGTGGCTGGGACCATGTGGGCAGCGGATCCCAAATCCAATTGATAGCACAAAAGATGAACTTAGTACTAAAGGAAGACCAAAGATGCAGGGAGTTACTTCATCAGTAAGAGGAGGTTAATAAAATCATTTCTTAGAATTCTCAGTGCCCACATATGTTATCTGCCCCCCTTCAGAATCCTCTCCAAGCCTTCCCCACTGAGATATACCTTCATCTGCTCTGGTCATTAGTACTCCAAAGCATTCTAAAGTATTCTGGTTCCACAAAAATTTCCAAAACGACCCAACAAATTTGTTAGGACATGTTAACACAAGAGTGATTTCAAATGGTTTATATATATACATATTAGCTAGCGCAATGAGAAAAGATTAGAGTTAAAAAACTTGGAAGGAAGAAGATAAAATTATCATTTGTTAATTATACTCTACCAGCTTAATCCTAGAGAATATCATAAACCCTAAGTTATAAAGTGATGGGTGCAAAATTAATATGCCATATTAGGAGTCTTCTAATATACAAGGTATGACAATTAAGTTCATGAACTCATCCTAGCAAAACTGCTACATACCTTGTTACCAAACATAACTATGGACACTTTCAAGGTACTCCCCTTGGGAAGCTATGCACTAATCCTAGCTCCCTTCAAATGCATTTTTGAACTCTTATTCTGGAATGGCTATCAGAGTTGTTGTCTACAGAGGTCTGACAATTAAGTTTGCAAACTCATCCTAAAAAAAGTGCTACATGCCTCATTGCTGAATATCACTATGGTCACCAAATGGCCCAGGGGAGTAATTCAAAGGTGACCATAGTGATATTCAGCAACGAAGTATGTAGCACTTCTTCTAGGATGGAGTTTGAAAACTTAATTATCTGACCTCATACAACAAATGGCAAAATAGGAATAAAAGGAGGAAATAGCTAAGAAAAATCCTAACAAAAAATGTCAAAGAGTAAATGAGAAAAAAATATTACTAACAAACTTAAAATAGATATATAAGTGGAAGTGTTTGTTGGCCCTGGTGACAAAATCTGCTATAATGATGTCAGTTATCACTAATTAATTTTAAAGGTTAACACAAATGAAATATAATAGGGGGGAGGTGGAGCATGATGGCAGACAGGACGGACGTGTAGCCCACCTCTCCCAAGCCATCAGGTGAGAGGAAAGGTGAGAGTAATATACATATTAGCTAGTGCAATGAGAAAAGATTAGAGTTAAAAAAATTGGACCTTCTGGTCTGGACCTTCGCCATGTGTGGATTATTGGAGTGGACAGACAGCTGGAGACACTCAGCGAACTGGTGGATTGCTATATATGAGGGGTAATTTAAAACCACAGACTTTGTTGTAAAGATTCTTCTGCTTGGCCGTGCTGGCCAGCAGGCCCCTCCCCTACGGAGGACAGCAGCTTGTAAATGCTGACAAAACCCAATTGACGAATATTTATTCCTGAACTGAGGAAGGCAGCCGGAAGGAGAGCCACTCAAAACCACGGGGAGCTGGGCAACCTGTTGGACAATTGAAGGGAAGGGATCCCGCCTGGGAAACAGACATTTTGAACTACCCAAAAGGGCGGGCACCTTTCCCCCAGGTGTTGGAGGGGGCTGGTGGTTCAGGCTGCGCAGCGAACTGGCAGGTGCAGATTGAAAAGGGAAACTCTGAACCATAAAACTCAGAATAAGGTCCCCGAGTGCTCCAACCATGGGAACCGGCTACAGCCACTTCAGCCGCGGAAACCTGCTACAGTCGCTAAAGCCACGGACCTGCCAGCGACTGTGCGAACCCAGCAGCACCCTCCCCCACAGCCGATTGCAGTCACCAGTTTGCAGGAGAACCAGGGAGCAGAGTGACAATATTTAAGAAGCGTGGACACCTGCACTGAGTGGGAAGGTCGGTCGCAAGTGCTGTCTGGAAAAGAACAGCTGAGGTTACACAATTCTTAGGTGTCAAACTTTTACAGAAATTCCAAAATGGCGATTGGTCATGGGAAGGGGGTTACCATGGTAAAAGTATAAACTGTGAATCAGGTATAAGCCTGGGAACCACGTACAGCGCCACCTGGTGTCCAGAAAGTATATTGCAGTATGAATGTATTCCTACGAAAGTAGATCCCTACATCATACATATAGATCTATATAGGTATATTTCTACACGCAAGAATATTTTTGTAGTTGGTGCCTTTTCTTTTCTTTCTTTCTTTCTTTTTTTTTGTTTTGTTCTGTTTTTTCCTCACCATTTTCTTGGAGGAGCTTTTGATAATTTTTTATTATTACTTCATATATATATATATTGTTTTTTTTTTTTCTATGTTTTCTAATTTTAATTTCTTCTTTCTTCTCTTTTAACATTTCTACTAACACCACCTTTTTCTTTTTCTTTCAATTATTTTACAATTATCACTATTTTTATTGCAGTTGTTTTTATGTTGCTGTTGTCATGAGTGTTGTCTGTATGTCTATGCGTTTCTGTATGTTTCTGGATCTGTGGGCCTGGTAGCCTTTGTATCTGTTTATTTGCTCATTTGCTCTCAATGAGCTTGGTGTTATGACCTGCAACTCTGAGCTCCCAGCACTGCCCTCCATTCTCACTCCATGGCCTGGAGGCCTGCCCCCCAGGAGTTCAGATTATTGGGTGAACTCTCGAGAGGTGTAGACAGGACCTGGACTGCAGCTGGCCAGTGCTGATTCTGCAGCACAAGAGCGAGGAGACGATGGTCGGCTAAGAGGAAATCACGCCGGAGCGGTGGTACCCTGAGGTGCAGAGCAACAGCCGTCTTCAACAATAACAAGCTCCACCCCAAGATATCCCGTAGCCTGTCTCCCTGGGCAAACAGATGAGTCTGAGCATCTTCTCAGACGGCAACCACCATGGAACAGACCTGGGACTGAAACACAGAACACATGAGTAAAGGGTTTGTCTGAGGCCATACAGACCTGGGTGGAACATGGGAACTAGAAAACGCACCCCCAGAGCTCGAAACTCCCAGGGGGGGCTGATCCAGAGGACCGCTTTACTGAGCCTAAGACACACCTGGTCTTCAGGGGATCACAAGCCTATAGACAAAGAAGGCCAAGAGGCTACAGCTGACAACTAATTGTGCTATGAATACAAACCCGCAGGAGTAAAGACAGGGCCTGAGGCACAGGTTCTGGGAACTCAAATCAGCCTCTCCTCTGCAGAGGAATCTAGCAGGATCAGAAACAAACTCCCACAGGGGTGTTCCGTTCACCCAGTAACGTAAACTAAGGGTGGGGCTGGAACTGAGTGAACACCTCCAGCCTCCATCAAGTGCCCGAGGTTGAAAGGCCTCACCACCCCCTGCTGGATAAAGACAGAGAGCAGCAGCCTGGATGAGCAAACACAGAATTCCCTGTGATTTAGGCAGGTGAAAAACTCTGGAGTATCTGCTCACTGCAGACAACTGACTGGGTCACAGCCCTGTGGGACTATCAGTGACTGAGTGTGACAGAGCTGCAAGATGGGGAAGGAGGCATTAACCTTCCCAGAGTGATCTATTTTCTGGGTGTCTCCTCCTGACTCCACGCAGTACTGGAGCAAGCCATATTAGAGCAGTCACCAGACCCCCGTGATCCCGTTCCCAGAGACCTCTTAAACTCTCCCACCCGGGACAGCTGCTGACTGAGACAATTGATTTGGACCTTTTGAACTGAGCCAATCACCTGGGGACTATCCAGCTGGTGCCCTGGGTGTGTGGTTGTAGGAAGGTTTGATTTTCCTTTTCCAATTGTTGCCTGTGGTTGGTGGGGTGACTTAATTGCTGGTATTTCTCCACAGCTGAGACTTCAACCCAGAGTAACTGTTTCACTAAGGTCAAACAGAAACCAGCTGAAAACAAGACAGAAACACTTAGCCCCTCTACACCAAACAGGGCCCCAGTTTCTCAGGCCACAGCACTGTATGGGTCCTTGACAAAGCACCAGGGGAGAAATGAAAGGGAGTAAAACAATCATGGGGCGGAATCAGCAGAAAAACTCTGGTAACATGAATAACCAGAATAGATCAACTCCCCCAAGGAAAGATAAGGCAGATGTAATTGAAGATCTCATTCATAAACAACTGGCTGAGATGTCAGAAATTGAATTCAGAATTTGAATGGCAAACAAGATAAACAAAATGGAACTAGGAATTCGAGGAGAAATTCAAAAGCTGTCTCAAGAATTTAATGAATTTAAACACAAAACCACCAAAGACTTAGACACACTGAAGCCAGAATTTGCAGCCCTCAAAGATCTGAAAAATACAGTAGAATCCCTCAGCGACAGAATGGAGCAAGCAGAAGAAAGGATTTCCAACATTGAAGATAAAGCCTATGAA